>CM038120.1:12431840-12497094 GCA_001642375.2 Mentha longifolia | reverse complement strand
AATAATAATAATAATAATAATAATAATAATAATAATAATAATAATAATAATAATAATAATAATATCATAATAATAGACAATATAAGATATACTATTATTCTTCTGTCTCAGAGATATTGACCCATTTTATTATTTTATACCTCACATATTAATAAAAAATGACTCAATATCTCTGAGCCGGATGAAGTACTATAAAATAATTAAAGATATATATCAAATTAAAAATACATATTAATATTAATTATATTAAAGTATTGATTAATTAGCCAAAATTATGGGAATTTAGCAAAATAATCAAGAAAAATCGTGGTTGATCGACTATTATTTTGCTATTATACAGATACAGACTAGTTTAGTGCCCATCGAGATTCGACGGGGCTCATTTTTTGTGGAAAATTATAATAAAATTATATTTTTTTAAGATTATAGTATTGTTAGGATCCATTTGAAAATAAAAAAAAACATTAAATTGAATTTAAAAACATCGAGATTCGACGGGGCTGAATTGGGTTGGGCTGGGCTGGGAGAGAGGGAAGGGCATTTTAGTCTCATTTTCAATAAATTGGGTAGTTTTTGTGTTTTTTATATTCCATACCTAATTTTGATTTTTTTTATCTTAAAGTGGGTGTTTTATTTTTTGACTCAATAACTAATACATTACTTAATCATTAACGAAAATATATTCAGATTAATTGATGCCTACATAGCCTGAAAATAAATTAAGATCCAATATGCAAAATCTATCTATCTATATATTTATAATAGCAAAATAAAGGTCGATCGACCACGATTTTCTTGATTATTTTGCTAAATTCTCATAATTTTGCCTAATTAATATGTATATTTAATTTGAGAGGAAATTATTTTAAATATATACCATAATAACTAAATCGTACCAAAAAAACTAAACCCTACTAAAAAAAATCAAAACCCAAATGGAAAAAAATATTGACGTGGCACTGCCACATTACCGGTGGGCACATTAAGTGTGTCCACGGTGGGTAGGGGAGCGTTTCTATTTAATTTGATATATATCTTTAAAGAAGTATTAAAAATTTATATAATAATTATAACATATCTTCAATACTCAAATAACTTTTGTATACAATATCTCTTTTTTATTTATTTTCATAGCTCTATATTAATGCACACGACATGTATTCCAATTCCAATACAACATCCATGTATTCCAAGTCCAATACAATATCCTTCAATTTGACAAAATTCTCCATTAAAATATTAATTATGAGAGCATACTTCAATTATATTTGATAAAATCCTCTATTTTATTTTATTTTTTTGTTATTTTTTCCCCCAATTTCTCATAATTTTAATATCATACTCCCAACTATCCCACATCGATTATTTATGTAACTTCATTAATAGGAACCCTTATAAAAGAAGATATCACGTCAAATTTGAATTTAAAAGATGAAAATTTAAATTCAATTTTCTATTAGTTTATTTCTATTAAGAAACATTGTATAAAAATTATATATATAGATACGTATACAATAAATTTATATAGCAATTTTCATTTTTCAAATTCTAATAAATAGAGAAGAAATAGTAACAAACAATAATATACGTTTATGATACTATGGATATAATCTAATGAGTTATGTTATAGTATCTTCATTTTTAATAGTTTTTTTTTTTTATTTGGTTTTTGTTATGAGTAATTATAGTTATATTTTGAACAAATTTCGAAATGTCGCGACTTGGCATCTCTCCAGAAAGATTGAACCATAAGAAGATATTTACCATGCGTAGTTGTTTGCATTTAGCATAATACAAAAGCCTTCATGAGAGAATTATAAAAAATGAAGGTGGGGATCAAAATTATGAGAATGAAAACAAAAACAATATTAAAGATTTGGTATAAAAAAATGAAATCTTGATTTTTCGTGATTATTTTGCTAAATTCTCATAATTTTGTCTAATTAATCAATACTTTAATCTAATTAATATGTATCTTCACTTTGATATGGATCTTTAATTATTTCATAATAATATATATCTTTAATTTATTCACACTTCTTAATGAGCCCTATCAACCTATATCCATACTTGCATATGTATATCTATACTTTTTAATTAAAAAGTGTGCTTAACGATTTAATTAGCTAAAATAGTGATGATTGAATAAACAACTACGGAGTACTCTATTTGTTTACATGTATTAGGCAACATTAATATTTTAGCTAATTAAATCGACAAGCAGACTTTTTCAATTAAATCGATAATGTATAAGTTTTTAAATTAATAATTTTAGCTAATTAAATTCTATTTAATGTGCTAATGTGGAAATGCCATGCAGATAATTTTTTCATTTATGGTTGAATTTTTTTTTTGTATTTTTTTCGTAGGGTTTATTATTATTTTTGTGGGGTTTAGTTTTTTTTAGGGTTGAGTGTTTTTTTTTTTTTTTGTAGGGTTTAGTAGTTTTTTTTAAGAGTTGAGTTTTTTTATGTAAGATTTATTATTTTTTTTGTAGGTTTTTTTTTATAGGGTTTATTAATTTTTTTTTGTAGGGTTTAGTATTTATGTGGAAATGCCACATAGATAATTTTAGTCCATTTAGGGTTGAATTTTTTTTTCATAGGTTTTTTTTGTAGGGTTTAGTTTTTTAGGGTTGAGTTTCTTTTTTTTTTGGTAGGGTTTAATAGTTTTTTTTTTAATTGAGTTTTCTTATGTAGGGTTTAGTTTTTTTTGTAGAGTTTAGACTTTTTTAACAGGGTTTAGCATTTAATTTAATACATATATCTTATCTTAATTCATAGAATTTCAATTTTAATAGACTTAATCATACTTTATCATAGCAATCTGCAATGTGCAAGCTTTTAAATTAACAATTTTAGCTAATTAAATCGTATAAGGTTTTAACATTATCTAAATAATACTTGACTTATAGTTTGTTGGTAAAGTTGAAGAAGTCTAATTCTATAATTTTGTCTTACTAATTTATTGTTTATCTAAATTGATTTTTATCTAATTTATTGTTTTCATATCGATTTTTGAGAGTAACTACTTCATCGGGAGTTTGTTAGTAGAGTAGGATAGGCGGATGAAGAAAGTCTCTCTAATTTTGTCTGATTAATCAATTGAACTTTATTTAATTTATTGACCTCATATCAATTTTTGAGAGAGACTACTTCATCAGGAAACTAAAATATAATAGAATTATCTCAGTTTTATCCCGGATAAATATTTAAAATACTTCACATTAATGAGAAAATTATGCCATTACGGCTTATAGTTTGTTAGTAGAGTAGGGATGGACGGATGGTTTATAGGAGTATGTATGAAGGTGCTAAATCGAATTTTGAGAATATGATTTCATCAATAGGAAAACTCAAATATGATGGAGATATCCTTAATTAATATTTAAATGATGGGCTACTTGACATTATATCCTTCAATTATATCGAATGACGCACGGATTTACTTTAAATAAATATAAGCACGCGAAAAAAATCTAACCACTCATTTACCTTTTTTTTCGACGAACAAAATACTTGATATGAAAAATATTACCAATTGTCAACTTATTGCTATATTACAACGTATAATTAACGGCTTAACATTTAAAATGAGTATAACTACATGAGAGACGGGACCTCACCTTATAGATTTTTCTATGACAATGATCAACGACCTACTTGACATTCAAAACGAGTAAAACTAATCGAGAAATGTCATACGCCTCATTGAGCCCAGCCCAATTCAGCCCAGCCCAGCCCAGCCCGAATCGACCCGGTCAGCCCGACCCGACCCGACCCTGCCCGAATTTTTTTCCCTTTTTTTCCTTTTTTTTTTCTTTCTGAAATGTGCAAGTACACAGTACGTTTTTGATTATTTAGTATTGTTTACCCGGTAAGTGGTAAACAAATAATGTCTATTTGTAACTGCATTACGTAGTACGTTTATGTTTTATTAGTACTGTTTACCGGTAAGTGGTAAGTGGTAAATGAATAATATCAAATTGTACTGTAGTACGCAGTACGTTTTATATTCTTTTAGTACTATTTACCAGACATGTCGGGCCGGGCCGGGCTGGGCCTGGTTGGGCTGCTACTCTACTACCATTCCTATGGGGGATGGAAGGGCATTTTTGTCTTCCAAACCAAAAAATGGGTATTTTTTGTGTAATTTATATTCCATACCTAAAATTGATTTTACAAAGTAAAAGTGGGTAAAAAGGTGTATTTTCTCTTAGTTATTAGTGAATAATAATTGAATATAGCTATATTTTAGATAAATATAATCCAAGTAGATATGTATGTATAATATAGATAGATTATTATAATTAATATTAATATATATAATTATATGTAATTTAGATAAATAGAGAACAAAGGATGTAGAGGGACGCCACGTAGGCGCATGGATCGTTGTGGTATCAGGAATCCGCTGCGGATTATATATAAGATTGGTGCTTTAGAAACGTGCTAACTATAAAACGTAAACATCAATTTACTTAGATATTATTCAATTAAGTATCGCTCCAATGCTTACCGTGGGCATATTTAATATGCCCACAGATGATGTGATAATATTTTAAATAAGGAAATTAATTTAAATATATACCATAAAAACTAAACTCTATTAAAAAAACTAAACACTACTAAAAAAAAGGTAAACCCCAAATGAAAAAGAACGTGACACTGTCACATAAGCGGTGAGCACATTAAGTGTACCCACCGTAAATAAGGGATCATTTATGTTATTCAATTTACACATGTAAGTGTCGGCATGAACATTTGCAGTAGCGAAGTTACCTTTTCGAATAATATTATAAGGTGTTTAAACAAAAACTTGATCACAATTCAATATTGAATGCATGTAAAATGAATAATTGTATGACTTAATTAATACAAAAACTCGACTGCAATTTTAAGTGTAAATGTGTAATATTATGATCGAATTTGTAGATTGTTAACTACTAAGAAGGAGAAAGAAAAAGAAAAGAAAAAACTATTAATTTTTCTCTTAGTTAAATATTACTATGTTGCCAGATATAAATACCAATACAAATATGATGGACATCATATATAGTCGTGACATGAATAGAAGCGAGTCGAAACATATGATTATAACGTGGAACAACTAATAAATTCAAATGATGCATGTTGAAATTCAAACAACAACGGCATGCTCCAATCAATAGCAGTCGTCAACATCTCGGCGGTGACCTCCTCGCTCTTCTCATAGCTAGCGGACTCGTTGTTCTCCTTGTCGAAGTCTTCCTCTTTCTCCACCGCCTCCTTGTAGCTTTGGTCCCAACTCCGAGAGAGTTATGCCTCGATTTTGTGCTATGCAAGTTATACGAACCTTCGTAAATCCTAAAATTCACGCACGCGGAAGGAAGAAACTCGAACCGATGGAATATCTCAATACGTCTACGAACTAAACTCCCTAAGTAATAAAAATAAGCCGAAACCTCAATATCCCAAAGAGACGATCATTGAGCCATACGGGGACGTTGTATGACACACAACGAGGGATGATGAACTCGTTGATTAGCCGGATAAAGAATTCGTCTTGGAAAAATCAAGAAGAATTCGAAGAACTCTCAAAAGAGAATAAAACTCACAATATTATTAATGATCAAGGTAATTTTCGGCTATGACATAAAACTATATTTATAGTGCTAAAAATCTATCTAAACCTAGCCAACTATTAAATAACTTAAGTATAGTCGAAGTATGGATCAAATCCATAAAATAACATAATAAAGCCCATAAATAAAGCCTTTTAAGGCACAAAAACATGGGCTTAAGATAAAGTGACGAAAATAATAACTAAGTCTTCAATCCTCAACCCGATCACGCTTGATAAGATTGATAACTTGCGGGTTGTCCGGTCCGCCATCTCCAATGGGCTTCTTCATCAACTTTTGAGCCCAAACTTCTTGAATCAGTCATTGCAAAGCTTCCTTGAATTTCTTAGCTCGAGCTCTTGTCACCGACCCACTTGGAATACGAACGGAATCTTGAATCAACGATCCTTGGACTCCATCATTCCCCTCCTCTTGAGGAGGATTTGTACTCAAATCTAAGTCGTCATCTGCATCAAAGGACTTAAGTCAGTAATATTAAATGTAGCACTAACATTATACTCACCGGGCAAGTCCAATTTGTAGTCATTGTCATTGATGCACTCCAACACTTGAAAAGGTCCATCGCCTCGAGGTAGCAACTTTGAACGCCTTTACAATGGAAACCGTTCCTTGCGCATATGCAGCCATACCCAATGGTCGGGTTCAAACACCTCCTTACGACGACCCTTGTTTGCTTGCTTGGCGTACTGCTCTATTTGCCTCTCGATGTTCATCCTCGCCTTCTCATGGATCTGTTTCACAAAATCAGACATTTTCCGGCCATCAAGGTCAATATGCTCATGCTCGGGCAAAGGAGATAAATCCAATGGAGTCAAAGGATTAAAACCATAAACAATCTCAAATGGCAAAAATTGAGTAGGAGAATGAATAGAACAATTATAAGCAAACTCAACATGTGACAAACATTCTTCCCAAGACTTGATGTTCTTTTTTATGATAGCCCTAAGCAACATAGACATAGTCCTATTGACTATTTCAGTTTGACCATCAGTTTGTGGATGACAAGTAGTAGAAAACAATAACTTAGTGCCCAACTTACCCCACAAAGTCTTCCAAAAGTAGCTCTATCAGAAATAATAGTTTTAGACATGCGCAGTCTAACAATCTCTCGAAAGAACAAATCAGCAACATGAGATGCATCATCAGACTTATAACATGGAATGAAATGTGCCATCTTAGAGAATTTATCAACAACCACAAAGATGGAATCGCTACCACGCTTATTTCTAGGCAACCCTAACACAAAATTCATAGAAATATCAATCCAAGGTGCATCAGGAATAGGTAATGGTGTATACAAACCATGGAAACTCACTCTAGACTTAGCTTGCTTATATGTAACACATCTCCACAAATTCTCTCAATATCACGTTTCATATGAGGCCAAAAGAAGTGTTCATGCAGAACAACTAAGGTCTTAGCAATGCCAAAATGCCCCATTAAACCCCCACCATGAGATTCAAGCAAAAGCAATTCACGTTAAGAACCTTTAGGAACACACAACTTATTCTTCTTACATAGATAATCATCATGCCTAAAATACTCTCCATTAGCAGATTTCTCACATTCTTGATAAATCTCGCCAAAATCAGCATCACTCACATAAAGACTCTTGATGCACTCAAAACCAAACAACTTAGCATCTAGAGTAGAGATCAAGGCATACCTCCGAGAAAATGCATCAGCCACCACATTCTCTTTACCTTGCTTGTATTTGATGACGTATGGAAACGTCTCAATGAACTCCATCCACCTAGCATGCCTCTTGTTCAGCTTGTGTTTGCCATTTAAGTACTTCAACGACTCATGATCGGTGTGAATGACGAATTCCTTGGCCCACGAGTAGTGCTGCCTTGTTTCCAAGGCCCTCACCAAAGCGTACAACTCCTTATCATACATTAGATAACTCAATGTTGGTCCACTTAGCTTCTCGCTGAAATACGCAACGGGCCACCCCTCTTGCATCAAAACTGCACCAATACCAACACCAGAAACATCACATTTAGTCTCAAAAGATTTTGAAAAGTTAGGAAGAGATAATATCGGGGTGTGTGTCAACTTGTACTTCAACAGCTGAAACGCCTTTTCTTGTTCTTCTCCCTAGTGAAACTCAACATTCTTTTTGATCACTTCTGTCAATGGTGCTGCAACACTGCTGAAATGTGGCACAATCGCCTATAGAAGCTAGAAAGTCCATAAAAACTTCTAACATCTTCGATGCTCCTCGGACTCAGCCACTCTTGAATAGCTCGTATATTCTCCTCATCAACTTATATACCCTGTGCATTAACAACAAAACTAAGAAAAATAAGTTTGTCCGTATAAAAGATGCACTTCTTAAGGTTAGCATATGACTTCTCTTTTCTAAGCACATCTAAAACAGACATTAAATGCTCAACTTGCTCTTCATGACTCTTGCTATGGACTAAAATATCATCAAAGTAGACAACAACAAATCTGTCAATGTAAGCACGCAAAACATAGTTCATAAGACGCATAAAAGTGCTAGGTGCATTAGCCAAACCAAAAGGCATAATCAACCACTCATACAAACCATGTTTAGTCTTAAAAGCAGTTTTCCATTCATCTCCTTCTTTAATCCTAATTTGATGATATCCACTACGCAAATCAATCTTAGAAAACACACAAGATCTATGCAATTCATCAAGCATATCATCTAAACGAGGGACGGGATGTTGATACTTTACCGTGATATTGTTGATAGTTCGGCAATCGCAGCACATCCTCATCGTCGAGTCCTTCTTTGGTACTAGAAGTACATGAACCGCACAAGGACTCAAACTCTCACTCACATGCCCCTTTGCCAACAACTTTCCAATCTGCCTCTCCTACTCCTTCGTCTTCTCCGGATTGGTTCGATAAGCTGGTCTATTTGGAAGTGTTGCACCAGGCACAAAGTCAATCTGATGCTCTATCCTTCGAATTGGTGGTAAGCCTGGGCGTGTATCTTTGGGAAAGACATCATCAAATTCCTGCAAAAGAAGAAATAGAAGGGGGAAGAGAGTCAAGATCATTAATAGATAAAAAGTTCTCATTGTACAAAAGTACAATCACGGGCCTCTCCTCATGAACCGCCAACTTCAGATCACTCGCCCTTGCCAAATACGACTTTTTCACCACTCCCTTCTCCTTATTCTCCACTTCCCGGTTTTTCCACTTCGCCAACTCCGCCTCTTTTTGCAACTGTACTTGATCCTCATACACTTGTTTTGGCGTAAGAGGAAGAAGTGACACCTTCTTCTGCTTATACTCAAAGGAATATTTATTGGTGAAGCCATCATGGGTCACTCGTCGATCAAACTGCCATGGACGTCCCAACAAAATGTGACTAGCCTGCATTAGAACCACATCGCACAACACCTCATCTTCTTACTTCCCAATGCAGAATGACACCTTCACTTGCTTTGTGACTTTGGCGATGCTCGTTTCATTCAGTCACTGCAACCGGTATGGCTTGGGATGCCGCAACACAGGTAGACTTAACTACTCTACCATGGCTAAGCTAGCGACATTAGTGCAACTTCCCCATCGATGATCACACTGCACAACTTATCTTTCACCTGACATCTCGTGTGAAAGATGTTCTCTCGCTGCACCATCTCACCTACATGATTTTGGATGCTCAAAGCTCTTCTTGCAACGCCAATGAGACTAGTATGTGGAATGATCTCCTCCTCTTCTTCAGTATCTTCCTCCAAGACTGGCATCTCCGGGTCAACAGCCTCATCATTAGTCACTACCTCTCCATTATCTTTCATGATCATCACTCTCCAATTTAGGCACTCGCTCATTATATGCCCAATGCCTTGACACTTGAAACACTTGCGATCACGATTACAAGTATCAGGCACTGACGTTTTGCCTTGAGTTATGGGACTCGCCAAATCTAATCACGCCTTCACAAATGGTTTATTCTCTTCTTTTGGCCAATCCTCCTTCTTCCATTAGCTCCCTTGTGTCGAGGAACCACTAGCAACTGTTTGGGACTGCTTCCAATTACTCTGACTTTGCCCGAAAGTGGTCTGATTCTGCCTCGCACTACCCCTCCTCTTAAGCTAATTCTCTACCTTTATGGCCATGTGCACCATATCGTCCAAGTCAATATAATGATGCAAGTCCACAATATCTTTGATCTCCCAATGAAGACCAGCCAAAAACCTCACCATCATTGCCTCGCTATCCTCCACAATATTGCCCCGAATCATGGCTACTTCCATCTCCTTGAAGTACTCATCCACGTTCCTAGACCCTTGCCTCAAATTCTGAAGCTTATTGTATAAACCTCTGAAGTAATGAGTTAGTACAAATCACTTCCTCATGAGTGTCTTCATCTCTTCCCAAGTCTGAATAGGTAGCTCTCTATATCTCATCCTATTCTTTACCATCTGATCCCACCAAACAGGGGCATAATCTGAGAACTTAAGTGCTGTCAACTTCACCTTCTTCAGCTAAGTATAGTTTTGAACTTCAAACAGCAACTCAACTTTCCTTTCCCACTTAAGATAAGCCTCTGGATCATTCTTCCCGTGGAATGAAGGAATGTTCATCTTGATGTTGCTCAGATTGTTATCCTCTCTACTCCAGCCTATATAACCGCCATGTCCATCTTGTTCAACTTCGAGGTATATCTGTTCCTCATAATAATTGAACTGTGGATCTCTGCGTGGGCGGTTGAACTTTGGATCTGGCGTGGATGCTGAAGTGGAAAACGTATTGATCCTCTATCTCTACCAAATCGTCCACCTCTATTATCGCTGCCGTGAGGAGACTCTACTTGCTTGTACTCTTCAACTGCACTGATCCTCTCATTCATCTCCTCAAACTTGGTAGAAAGCAACTTGTCCAATTGTGATGACAAGACTTCCCACGTAATTGGCTATTTTGGATCAAAATTGTATGGATTTTTTGGTGCCTTGTTGCCGGAATCACCCTTCTTCGAACCTGTCATACCTATAATTTTTTTTTTCAAACACAAAAACAAAGAAAAGGTTAGTTAAAATAGGATTATCACCACCTTACAAGCACTCGTGTATTTCTTAAGGATGATTCACTCAGCACTCGTGTATCACTCGATACCAATGGCTTTTCCCCTCGAATAATCTCACCACTCTTGCCTTTTTACACTCAATTCTCTCTTACAAGCATTAAAATCCTCTCAATCTACCACTAAACTCTTACCAACAAACCAAAGAGCTAAAATAGGAACGAAAGAATGCAGAAAATTGCTACACAAAAATTGAACATAATGACTAAATATGATGTAAGAAACTCAGAAATTCAATTTGTACGTACTGAATTTTTGGAAAAGTGTTACGCACAAACTGGACCAAAATGATGTGAAGGACTTAGAAAACTAATTTGTTCGCAACAAATTTTCGGAAAAGTGCTATGCAAAAACTAGCTCAGAATGATCAGCACGACTCAAATAACCCGAAAAATACAATTACCCGCTATTTCTAAAAAAGTGCACACAAAAGTTGCACCAAAAGACTTTACACGCCCTTAGAATCCCAAAGAAATAATTTGCTCGAAGCAAATTTTGGAAATCAACAAATCGGGACGAAAAAACAAAGTCTAGACCCCTAACTGACCAGTTTTATTGTGGCCGACAAGAATTACAAATCAGAACCCTAAGTTAGGTGTTTAGGCGTGTATGGGTATATATGGTAGGACAATATGTGCAGATGATAGATATATGAAATATGGAAACAAATATATGACAAAGGAAACAGATCGGCTATCCTTTAATGGACGAAAGGAAACCAACCGGCAGCTACTACCCTCAAGAAACAAATCTGAATAATGAAATTTGAACCCACGATCCCACAAACTCAAAATATGTGAATTCACGACACCACACTAAAACCGCAACAATAGATCTGCTACTATGACACCTTCCTTTTTTTTGTTATTTTTATACCACGATAATACTCTAACAAATAATTCGCAAGTGATATGACTCTATTACAACACTAACGAAATGAAGCAACAGATGCGACTCGATCCCCTTGTTTTTACGATAACTAATGACGTAGAAACGAAAGCAACCAAAGACTCAATCAACGCTTACGACTCTTACAAGAACGCAAAATACGAACGACAACAAAACAGACACAAACAAAATAAAAGAAGGATACGATAACCCTAAACGCCTGGAATCAATGATCTGACTCTGGTGCCAAATGATATGAACCTTCGCTGATCCGTAAAATTCACGTACGCGGAAGGAAGAAACTCGAACCGATGAAATATCCTAATACGTCTACGAACTAAACCCCTAAGTAATATAGATAAGCCGAAACCTCTACATCCCAAAGAGACGGTCGCCGAGCCACGGACGTTGTATGACACACAATGAGGGATGACAAACTCGTTGATTCGCCGGATAAAGAATTCGTCTTGGAAAAATCAAGAAGAATTCGAAGAACTCTCAAGAGAGAATAAAACTCACAATATTATTAATGATCAAGGTAATTTTCGGCTATGACATAAAAGCTATATTTATAGTGCTAAAAACCTTTTTAAACATAGCCCAACTATGAAATAACTTAAGTATTGTCAAAGTATGGGTCAAATCGATCAAATAATATAATAAAGCCAATAAATAAAACCTTTTAAGGCACAAAAACGTGGACTTAAAATAAAGTGACGAAAATAATAACTAAGTCTTCAATCCTCAATCTGATCACATTTGATAAGATTGATAACTAGCGGGCTGTCCGGTCCACCATCTCCAATGTGCTTCTTCATCAACTCTTGAGCCCAAACTTCCTGAATCAATCCTTGCAAAGCTTCTTTGAACTTCTTAGCTCGCGCCCTTGTCACCGGCCCACTTGGAACACGAACGGAATCTTGAATCAACCATCCTTGGACTCCATCAGCAAGTTAAGAGATCAAATTTATAAATAAATGCTGAGTTTTGTGAACCAAAGGTAAAAAGTACGAAATTTAGGGTGCTTTAAATCACAGCCAAACAATCAATCAATTTATAATATAGTCTCTTGAGGATTCGAAGCACTATGTCAATTCACATGCTTTCGAAGCATTTCTTCAAATTCACATGCTTTCTAAAATACTGTACTATATTTATATAGATAAATTATTATTCACTCACGATTTATACACAATTGATTGATCGATTAATGTCTATCTTATATATATAGATTAATCCTGGCGTGAGAAAATGAGAATAATGCTTAAAGGTAACAAATTCATGCTTAAATCTGCATATAGTTATGCTTAATATATAATTGTGCTTTTTAATATACAAATTGATGCTTAAATATAATTATGCTTATTGTACCTTACAATCATGCTTAAATCAATATCAACCATAGATCTAACTAAGATCAATAGTTCATATCTGTTCCTATTTCTCACACCAAAACTTATTTACATATGATCCATCATATATATATATATATATGAATTGTATTTATGCTTATCTTATGTTTGAGATATACATCTATACCATATACAACTCACATCATGCACTTTTATGTTTACTAACAATTTCATCTCTATATTTTGTTTGTCAAAATCTCCTATCCCGTATCGAAAACTTAATAGTACTAATAATATATGGATATAGTTTTGTATATATAAAAGAAGTTCAACTAGCCACATATATAATTTGTAAACTAAAATTTGCGTATACAAAGTTTATGTATTAAAGTATTTTGCTAAGATGCAAAAAAGATGCATCAAATATATGTCAACCATCCAACAATTACTTGTTTTGAATTATTTATTAATTAATCGATATAGACCCCCTAAAAAGTGGAATAATTATGTCATTTTAAGGACAACCGACTTTTAAGTTTTGGTCAAATTCTCCTCATTCAAATACTCCGTATTAATTATCATGAGAATTTAATTAAATATATTTATGAGTGTGCAAAAATCCATTACTCCTCTCCAAAATAAAGCAAGGGACAGGGTCAGTTTCGTCTTTTCACGGGAACAATATTTCAATCCGACGTGTCCATAGCACGGGTGACAAATCACCTGAAATCCCCATTATACCCCTTCCTGGTAAAAAAACCCTCACTTCCCCGTCTCTGAAAATCGAACTGTAACAGAAATACAGAGAGAGCGAGAGAGAGGCACATCAAAACCTAAAAATCTACAAAATCACAATAAAAAAACCCCTAAAGAGAGAAAATTCTCTCCTCTCCCTCGATCTACGTCCTATTATCCCTTAAACCTAGATCTGTTCAGGCGATTAACCGATTGCTTTATGTGAATTTCCCTCCTTGATTACGCATACACAGAGGTGCATCTCGATCGATTAGATCATAGAATTTAGCAATGGCGGGGTATATAAAAGGGGTCAATAGATCGGCCTCGACAGCGTTCTCGCCCGATGGTGCGTACATCGCCGCCGGGACGATGGCGGGGGCGGTGGATCTGCAATTCAGTTCCACGGCCAATCTCGATATATTCGAGCTCGATTTTGTCTCCGACGATCGGCAGCTGGTATTGGCGGGCACTGTTCCAAGCTCTGAGCGCTTCAATCGGATTTCGTGGCAGAAGTCCCCCGCTAATTCAGAGGAGTATCCGCTTGGTTTGATTGCCGGTGGACTTGTCGACGGAAATATCGGGCTTTGGAATCCTAAGCACCTGATCCGGTGATTTTATTTTACTTAGAATTGTTTTTGAGTTTCTCTCGTCGAAAATTGTTCTCCATCACTTGGATGATTGAATGATTTGCGCTCTCAGTGTTGGTTATGCTGCATTGTGATGATTGTTGGATTGGTGATATTTTTAAATTAATTGTAACTTGCATGTACTAAGTGAGTCTTTTGGCCCATTAATTTGATAAAAATGGTACTGTATGGAGTACTTTTTTAGCTGGACTTGGATAGTTATTTCTTATCTGGGTTGTTTGAGGAGATTTGAATATTTAGAACTTTTGTCCGTTTTAGCCAAATCCACATGGATACTGGAATGCATTTAGATCAGCAAGTTACGGTTTGATTTCAAAATGGAGCAGTGAGGTTTTCAAATGCACTGATCTTCATTGCATGCTTTGTCTGATTGCCAAATTTGAGCTTGCTTGTGCTATTCTTTACTTGCAGGCCTAGGTTTAATATTTTACTGCTAGATAGTATTAGCAACAGATTATTAATTGATTTTTTGACTTATAAATCATGACAGTCTGCATAGTAAGCTATTGTTTCTACCCCTGATTAACACTTATGCTATTGCTTTTCTGACACCAGTAAAGAGACAAGTGAGAATGCTTTCGTCACGAATCTTACAAGACACAGAGGACCTGTTAGTTTCTTCTATCCTTGCTCTGTATTTTCAGAGCACTTTATGGATCAAAATTTAATTATCTAACTTATGAGAATTGTGCTGGATTTGATTTTGGGTTCAGGTTCGTGGTTTGGAGTTCAATTCACTATCTCCAAACCTCATTGCTTCCGGTGCTGATGAAGGCGATATTTGTATTTGGGATTTAAACAGTCCTTTAGAGCCAAATCTTTTTCCAGCACTGAAGGTATGCAGTGAATAATACTCGAGGCCTTCATTTCATACTAATTATGCGGGTGCAGGATGCTGCAAGCATGAACCATGTTGCGGTTGTTTAATTGTTTGCATGTATCATGTGTTTTTGGTCTTCCCTTTTCCTTTTAGGGATTTTCCGTAAATTATGTTTAGACATTAAATTTTGATGGCTCTGTGTTCAGAATCATTAGATATCCTTCTTCTGTGTATGTATGTACTGCTGACATACTAGATGCATAGCTTTTGACGAACTGTGTGCAGGCAAAATAACATTTCTTCAGGCTTGATACCCTTTCTTGGAGTTGGAGTAAAATCTTGTTTGTTGGCCTTTGGATAATTGTCTCATTCAAGAGTAAAATTATGAGTTTTTCATTGTCTGAAAAAATCTGGCGAGCAAGGAAAACGACAAGTTGAAAAAGAAATAAATAGAAGACTATTCAATTTGATTCCAGAAGATCTTATGTCTTGCAGTAGCTGTCTCAATTCCTCTTACTAAACTTATATTATTGGATAAGTCATACACAATACGTTTTTCTAGTGATACACAGTCTTGTATAAGGATCTGGCATGCGCTTGAACTCTTTATTTAACTGTCCTTCACTTCAACAACATCTAAGGTTCCTCTAACAATGTGATGCCTAGCTGTGAGTAAACACTTAGCCATTCTCTTCATACAAAAACCAAAGAATTTTTTTTGTGAACTATGATCAACACTGGGTTTAAGGCAAGAGGTGTCTTCGTATTAGGTATTGTAGCCAAATAGGAAATGAAGGATTTATTTCTGATGACCAGATCACTTTGTGGGAATCAGGATGCTTGTGATTGTAAAATTTCAAACATCTCTACACCATGAAATTTTTTTCATTGACCACACAGAGATTCACCTTTCCATCTCTATGCATATACTACCACCATTTTCCTTCTCTTGGATAGGTTTTGCCTTTGATCGCTGTTAATGAATGGTTTTTTGGTCTATTCGATTTGATTTTAACTGTGCTGCCTCTCTTGTCTGTTATTGTCACATCCCGATCAGGATGAGAACTCAACCCTTGTAATCTGTTTGACAGGGTAGTGGGTCTGCATCACAAGATGAAATTTCGTTTGTATCCTGGAACAGGAAGATCCAGCACATCCTGGCATCCACTTCATATAATGGGACAACTGGTGAGAACAATGCATTTCCGATGGATTTTGTACTCTTGATACTACATTATTCATTGGAATAACAAGAACTAATTATCATTTCAGTGGTGTGGGATCTGAGGAGGCAAAAGCCAGTTATAAGGTATGTTGTTTGTATTTGAGTGCATGTAAAGCTGCATTGTTTTATTTTGAGCCATTGAGTGATGGCCTTTTGGTTCTTCCTCTGGCTGATCTTTTATATGCGTGCCTTTGCAGTTTCTCGGATTCAATTAGAAGGAGGTGCTCTGTTTTGCAGTGGAATCCCGATGTTGCAACTCAGCTTATTATTGCTTCTGATGAAGATAGTTCGCCTTCTCTCAGGGTAAGAAATATCTATGTTCTAAGTACCGTGTATTAGCCTAAAAATATTCAAAGGTTCCTTAAATTTGTGTCTGTTGGTGATTGCCTGTGTTCATTTTCAGATGTGGGATATGAGGAATACAATGACTCCAATGAAAGAGTTTGTTGGACACACCAAAGGTAAGATATAGCTTGCCTCACATTTTGTTAGTGTTCTATACAGGCTTCTACTTGATCTCATCCATCTTGGTTTATCAATATAACTTAATTTATAGTGCTCTGAAATTGGAATCTATCAAACTTCCAAAGCTATATGGCTTCCAGATGGCTGAATAAATTACTGAGAAAATCACCTCAGGCTGATTAATAGCTCTTCTTAAATGCTTACATGAAATTAATCATTTTAAAATCCTTTTTAACATAAAGAAGTCATTTACTCCCTCCATTTACTGTGGTTTGGCCCCTTTCTTTTGGGCACAATTTTTAAGAAAATGTAACTTTATGTATATTATTGTGGGGTCCACCTCATTAGTGAATGTAGGTTAAGGGTTATTTTGGGCCATTTTTGGAAAGGGGCCAAATGGGAGTAAACATCCCAAAGAGGAAATGTGGCCAAATAGGAGTAAAATTAAATAGAGGGAGTAAGTGTCAATATTGGACATGTATTAAGCTAATACTATCAAGAGGGATTTGGATTTCGTGGCCAACCATACTTTTGATTTTCATATCCAGTGATGTTGGGCGGAGCGGAGCAGATCAACTATTTCACTTGCTCTCACATAGATTGAATTCTCAAAATAAACCCATTAATTTAAGAATAGACCCAGATAATTCAGCTCCTCCAGCTTGAAGCTGTATATATGTTACTGTTTTGTGCTGTCAATTGGAAGCTCTACCAACTACGTCCATACAAATCAATGCTTGTCTTAAATATGAGCTTCATTCAGTGGGAGTACCTTTATTCAACTTAAGAATAGCTGCTCCATTGGAGATTCTGGTTATTACAGATTCTGTAGGAATTAAATTGCGTTCGCTTTTTCATAGTAGGGGGTCTGATAATCAACTACAGTGATTGTCCTAGTTTTAAAATAATTTATTTCGAATAATGTGTGCTGAATGGATGAACACTTTTGAGTTCATTTGCTTTGCCATCAGAGTGTAGTTAACAGCCAAGGTAGTCTTGTGTTTAAAAACTAGCAGATTCTTATGATCATGTAAGAAAGTATACCGAAGTGAATCATACACATTTCTTGGGTATGACGCTGTTGTTATATATTCATGTACCATGTGACCTTGTGAGGGAGACTATTTTTTGATCCAGGGTCTTACTCGAACCATCCTAGCTAAGTTCAAATGGTTCATAACTACACTTCTGGCCCACTGGTAACTGTCAAGGGAGTGCCATGTTCCTCCCATTTGCTGTACCTCTTGCTGTGTTCGTTTCCCGTCTGCATCTTTTTGCATGATTTTTCTATTTTATTTCTTGGCAGTCCTAGTAAAGTTGTAGATGATGCCTGGTCATAGTTCTTTCATCGACTAATTATTTAATGTGCATTTGTTGGTATTTTTTTGAACTGTTTAATTGTCAACAGGGGTGATTGCTATGTCATGGTGCCCTATTGACAGCACATATCTGCTTACATGTGCCAAAGATAACCGTACAATTTGCTGGGACACAGTATCTGGAGAGGTTAGCTTTGTTGTGCTTATATATCACTACGAAGAATTGTTACATTTCCATTTCATGGAGATTTCTTTCCTGTGTTAGTTTTTGGTTTTCTTTGTATCAGCTTTTTCACACATGACAGTTTTAATATGAATTGTTTGTAGATTGTGGCCGAATTACCTGCTGGAACCAACTGGAATTTTGATGTTCACTGGTATTCAAAAATACCTGGAATCATATCAGCATCTTCGTTTGATGGGAAAGTTGGCATCTATAACATTGAGGTTAGTTTGCGTCTCATGGTACTCTTCCAGTGGTTACTGGTGTTTAGTGTAATTAATGATGGAGTAGGGACTAGGGACATAATTGGGACAACATTGCTCTCAATGTAGCATTTAACTAACCGCGCTGCGCTGGAAAATCTCTATACAAAATACTGGGCTGTTGGTGTTCATTTGCATGCTGAAGATGGATATATATCTAGAGCACTTACAGTCACATTAGAATGTACCTAGTTGAATTCCTTTATAATGATTACAACATCTCAGAGAAAACCAAAAATTGTTTTGTTTTGTCCTGTCTGGGACCTGCTAACTAGCTTTCTCACAAATTTTTGATTTGGTTTTCCACCGAGTAAATTATTGTTTGTCAACTGTAGGGTGCTGGCCGATATGGTCTTGGAGAGGCTGATATTGGTACAGGTAACTTGCAAACTTGAGATGATATTTTTTTTCGTGATAAATTTCTACACAAGGGCATGGAATGATAAGTGAAGAATCTTTTGGTGTTTGTAGAGGTCCTTGCATCTATCTGTAGCTTCTTAGTTTTACCCCAGTTGATCATTAGAGATATGTGCTTTATTTCTTAAGATTGCTTTTCCTGAATTTAAAATCAATAGCGTTGCATTTGTATCTTCATTTAAGTTTGTTTTATCTCCACCTTGCCTTTTTGGGTTGAACTTACATCTTGGTGGGGCAGCAATCTGCTTGTGTGGCGGGTACCACTAAATATTTGGTTAACTTCATTGTCCACCACGTTTGTGTGATCAAACAAGCCACAAAAATTTCTATCATGCTTTTATTGCAACAGTTTGCAGTAGAGGATTAGGAAATACACTAGAGTGTAAAAAAAATATTTCTAGATATCATGTCTCATTTTCCGGATGATAGATGGGAGAGGCAATGGCATGGTATTTGGGTAAAATAAGTTTTACTAAGCGTTTCTTACCTTGCACTCTCTGTTGATGGGGTTGGGTTAATCTTATGTGCCCATGCCTTGTGTAGCACCTCTGAGGGCCCCAAAGTGGTACAAGCGAAAAGCTGGAGTTTCATTTGGCTTTGGTGGGAAGCTTGTTTCGTTTCATTCTTCCGAACCTCCTGCTGGGTCTTCTGAGGTATGCTTACAGCTTCTAGGTTTCTGCTGGTATATATTAAATTCTCTAACGGTCTTTCCTACGTCCAGGTCTATGTGCACAATTTAGTCACTGAACATGATTTGATTAGTCGATCTTCTGAATTTGAAGCGGCAATACAAAATGGGGATAGATCAGCTCTAAAACTTCTATGTGAAAAGAAATCCCAAGAATCTGAGTATGTCTTCTTCATTCTAGACTTGGTAGCATTAGTATGCATCAGTTTGCTATGACATGCATAGTTATTTCTCAGGCTTGTATATCACCTATTATTTCATGCTCAGATCTGAGGAGGAGAGAGAAACATGGGGTTTCATGAAGGTCATGTTCAATGAGGATGGGACTGCACGGTCAAAGCTGCTCTCCCATCTTGGTTTTAGTCAGCCTCAGCCTGCCGAAGATAGCAATTCTGTACCGAATGATGTCACCGAGCAGATGAATGATCTTGGTCTCGATGAGAGTAAAACAATTAAAACAGGAGTGTCTGGTTACAAAGAATCCGCCCTATTTGCAACTGACAACGGAGAAGATTTCTTTAACAATCTCCCTAGCCCCAAAGCAGACACACCTGTAGCCCCTAAGGATGAAGTAATTGGAGACTCTGTTAGAGAATCCCATCAAGAACTTGATGGACAAGAGGAGAGTTCTGATCCTTCATTTGATGATGCCGTCCAACGTGCCTTAGTTGTTGGTGACTACAAGGGGGCAGTTGCACAGTGCATTTCTGCCAATAGATTGTCAGATGCTTTGGTAATTGCTCATGTTGGTGGTGCTTCATTGTGGGAGAGCACACGTGACCAGTACCTCAAGACAAGTCGCTCTCCCTACCTGAAGGTCAGGACGTATCATTTTTTTTGGATTGCCATCTTTCTATTATTTTTCAGAAAATGAGCTCATCTCTTCATTTTAATTGTTTTAACTGGCGTTCTTCCGTTTAATTTGGTTACTTCAGGTTGTTTCTGCAATGGTAAACAATGACCTAATGAGCATAGCAAACACCAGACCTCTGAAATCATGGAAGGAAACCCTTGCTCTCTTTTGTACCGTAAGTCAATTATTTCCTCTGTACAAAATTAGAGTTTGTAGAATTCCTAGCTGTTGTTGCATGATTTACATTGAACCAAATCATATAATAATTCATACTCCTCTATCCCGTTTGTTTATGCCTAATTTTCATCTTGAGCGGTCCCAAGTAAATATGCCTAATTCCTATTTTTTTTTTATCACTACCTCACCACTACTTATGATTTGACCCCACTTTCACGTGTTATTTACAAAAAATACCACAAGTAACCCCACTTTCACCTTTTATTAGCATTAAAGTGTGCTCATTTCTTAACTAACATCACAATCACCTAACATTTATTGAAATGTGTGCCCAAAAAATTGTGCCATAAACAACCAGGACAGAGGGAGTATTTTAGATTGTGCATTTCTAATTTTCTATGTTAAGACCCAAATATCTTCTACTTTGCCGGCTACCTTTGCACTCTGATAATTTTGAGGGTTAGTGTGTCGCATATCAAGTTATTTTACTCTATTCCTCGTCTTACTTTCTTGTATATTAGGATTAAGAACTAAGATGTTCAAAGACCGGAGCAATTTTGCAGATTTCATGTTATAAAACTATGTCTTTGTTTTTCTACAGATATGTAGATGATGACATCTATGTATGAAAAGTTTGAAAATCGTTCTTTTTATTGTTTGTATGCATCTGTTTTGTGTGATCAAACAAAATTTTGGCCCAGCCTTAGTCTAGGTAACTCTGCAATGTTCATGATCTCTAACCAAAAGGGTAATGAAGGTGTTTTTTTTTAAATCTCAGTCTAGGCTTTGAAGCTAATCTTATCTATGAAAGATTAGTTGTCATTTAGGCAACATCAAATGCGATGTGTTAAATATGAGGGATGCTTGTATAGATTATGCTTTGGGAAAATCCTTTGATTCATTCCTGATGATTTATATGTGCATTGAAAAGTACTACATACCTATTATAGACATTAGCTAATACTCAGTTACAATTGAGGGGTCAGTTTATAAATCTTTATATGCTATCTCATTCGCTTAATGCCTTGTAATAATCTCCTTATACTTTTGATTACCAATAACTGTAAGGTTAGCGGTTCTTACAAATTTCTTCTATTCATACTGTAAGTTTGGTGTGCACATGTATTCTCTGTGGAGCATATCGAAATGTTGACCCCACATGCGATTATTTTTTCTTGTGATTGTGGTATCTCAAAGCGTCCTGCCATAGTCTTAATTCTGGCCTCTGTTTGCTGTTATCCAGTTTGCACAGACAGACGAATGGACTCTACTATGTGACAATCTTGCTGCTAGACTAATGTCTGCTGGTGATTCAACTGCCGCTACACTATGTTATATCTGTGCTGGAAATATCGATAAAACTGTGGAAATTTGGTCAAAGAATCTATCTGCAGAACATGATGGGAAGTCCTATGTAGACCGGCTCCAGGTAAGCATGACTTGACTTAGTGATCTGGTAAGGTCCTAACTCAATGGGACATGGCCTCACATCTTTAAGTTTTATCCATGTAGGATTTAATGGAGAAGACTATCGTCTTTGCTTTTGCTTCTGGGCAAAAGCGATTTAGTGACTCACTGTGTAAACTAGTTGAGAAATATTCTGAAATATTAGCTAGTCAAGGGCTTTTAACTACAGCGATGGAGTACTTGAATCTTCTTGGGACTGAAGAATTGTCTACTGAAATCACTATCTTGCGTGATCGTATTGCTCGTTCAACTGAGCCAGGTCTGTCTTAAAGCTATATCATCTTTTTTATGCTCTCCTTTGTACTTGGATGCATATCCAGAAAGGTCTACAAGGCTACAATTAGTTGCTACTAAATTTATTACTGGATGTATATCTTTCAAGACACAACTTGCTGAATTAATTATCTTACTGCTAGTTGGTAATTCTCTTATACAAACAGTAAATGTTAACCAGTTAATTTGGGTTTTTTAATGTAATTCATTCCACATCATTCTATGGTTTACAAAAACAGATGTACAATGTATATGTGCAATGCTTTAGATGCTTGTACAGATGGCTAATCTTAGTGCCCCCAAATTTACATTTTCAGAGAAAGAGGTTGAGAATACAGTAACTTATGATAATAGTCTCTCGCAAGGCGGAGCTGCATATGCTGAACAAGTGAATTACAGCGGTGTTGGAACTTCTCAAAATTATTATCAGGTATATAAATATTTATCACCCTACCTCTATCAAATTTCTGTTATGGTCGATAGGTGGTTCTTATCTGAGATAATGTTAATCGTTTTATCTTCCTCAGGATACAACCCATGTGCAACCAACCATTCCAGGCAGTCAGTATGGTGATAATTATCAGCAGTCTCCTGCTGTTCCATATAGAAGGCCTTATAATGCTCCTCCTACTTATCAGCCACAGCCTAGTATGCCTCAGCCTGCTATGTTTATCCCTTCTCCTGCACCTCCAGCTCCAGTGGTGAGTCCCATTCAGTTTGGTTTGCACATAATTTCATGTATAAGTTTGGATTTTTTTGGCAAAGTTGGATGGTTAGAGGGCATTTGCCTTTAATATTGTTGCAGGGAACCTTTCCTCCGCCTCCTGTTAATACCCAGCCTCCTGCTGCGAAATTTGTTCCTTCAAACCCTCCATTATTAAGAAATGCAGAGCAATATCAGCAGCCGTCAACTTTGGGTGCCCACTTATATCCAGTACGCTGACCTCCATTTATATTACACCAATTCAAATTTAACCTCTATTTCTGAGTTTCTATTATTTCTTTTTGTTTAGGGGGCTGCTAACCCTGGTTATCAAGCTGGTCCTCCGGGTATTTCTCCATATGGTGGTAGCACATCTCAAGTGGGGCCCACAGCTGGACAAATGATGTCCCAGATTGTGGCTCCTACCCCACCATCTACAGGATTTATGCCAATGAACAATTCAGGCGCTCAAAGACCTGGGATGAATCCTGTGCAACCTCCTAGTCCTTCTCCGCCAACTCCAATTCAAACACCAGTGGCTCCTCCAGCTCCCCCTCCTACAGTGCAGACTGTTGATACGTCAAATGTTCCTCGTAAGCTTCCTGTCCCACTTTAGTTATCTCTAGGGGGATTAGAAGATTAATTTATCAAAGCGCTGCAGACCTTCCTATGGTCCGCTTGATTATCTGTGAATATCGCATAAATAGGCTTGGTTTCAGTAAGAATAAAATCCTAAAAGGCTACTTTCTCTTTTGCATTAGTGGATTTTATACTATGTCTTCACAGTACATCCACAATACTGTGTACAACATAATGTTGGTGTAGTGCTTCTTGACGGGTGTCAAAACTGCTAAACAGATTACGTATGCTTAGAAAAAACAAACAAGTAATAACTATAAAAAATATTCCCTAGACTCTTGGAGTATGATCTGTATCAGTAGTATCTTGATTGATTATAGACCGAGGATTCAATATGTGCCAGTTGAGTCTAGCCAAGTTCATCCCAGATCTCTTATGTGGTTCAAGATTTGATCTTAGCAAAAAACATCTAAAGAGGAAAATTGTGGGCTTAAACTGTGATTATAATATATGTCCACAATGATTAGATTTCATTATTGAGGTCGTCTCTTAAGTACACACTTGAAGGGATGCAGTATTATGATGCACTCTCAGTGCCTGCAGAACTTATATTTGTTTCTTTTGTATAAAGAAATTTATTCCATGTTCTCAGCTTACCTGACAAACCTGTCGAAAATGTACCGCAGCTCAACAGAGGCCTGTCATTGCAACTTTAACACGACTCTTCAACGAGACAAGTGAAGCATTGGGAGGATCACGAGCAAATCCAGCTAAGAAGCGAGAAATAGAGGACAACTCAAAGAAGTTGGGCGCCCTATTTGCAAAGCTTAATAGTGGAGACATTTCAAAAAATGCTGCAGAAAAGCTCGTACAGCTCTGTCAGGCACTGGACAATGGTGATTTCAGCACTGCCCTTCAGATCCAGGTAATCTGGAAAATCTTTTTTCGATTCTTTATTTTTATTCTTTCTAATCCGTTATGATTGATACCAAAATGAAATTTTCACTTCAACGATATGTTATCTAGGTTCTGCTCACAACTAGTGATTGGGATGAATGCAACTTCTGGTTAGCAACACTGAAAAGAATGATCAAGACGAGACAGAATTTCAGATAAATTGTTGGATGAAAAGTTGTGATGTAGCATCAAAATCTCTAGTTGTCGATTCATGTTCAATTGAGCTTTGCTCTGTACACAAGAGTTTATCATGCACTTCTTGCATTACATTACCCTTTTCCTACACTTTTGGGACATGGCATCCTTCTTTTTTTGCTTCAATTTCATTGGATTTTTTTATAACAAGTCCAACGTTAGATGATTTTATCGACCAAGAGAGTGTTTTCTTTCTTTCTTTTTGGGCAATTATTCTTCACATATTATATGTAGCACTGAGATGTAGATACTCTTTAAAATCAATTACGCACTGTGTTGTAATTTTTTTCAAGTTTTGGCGTTGACGCTACTAATATCTTTGGATTCTATTTTACTTGCCTTTTGGATTATTCAGAAAAATATCTTTCTTTTGTTTTTTGTAGTGTAGCTGTTGTTTAAGCCTCGTGTTCTGTGCAGACAACAGTCTGTTCCTTTCCTTGCTTTCACGGATGATGAATCGTTCAATTGCTGTTGGTCCGATTTATTATTTATTGTTTTAATATGTGTACTTATTTTTGTAATATTACCCATGATATTCATACTGCTGTTTTCTGTTGTCATTTCTTTTATATTTTTTGGTACCGAAACTTAAAGACAATTTAATTAGTATTCAGACTCGAACAACTTGTTTACTTGGGTTTTTTAAAGATAGATAAACGAAAATTGTACTGAATCACTTTTCATGGTATTGAAAATGGTGGATAATTCAAGACTTTTGTATATATCATTTATTTCACATAATGTGATTTATAATTTATTATCCATCAATGTCTTCTTATTAGAACAAAATAAATGTGTGATATATTGAATTGTTTTGTCATATGAAACCTCACAATCTTCTCAAAATAACGAGTTCGTTCTTTTAATATTTTGTATATGTGTTGGTTTATTTTAGTTTTGTTTTGGACGTGTTAAGAACGTCCAACTATTGTATTCTACTACGAACTGCGCCTCGGTTATCACATACGAAATTTAAAACATGACATTGCAACCGACACTATATTAAAAGGCATTTTTCTTCTTTTTATGTATTTTAAAGTGTCATGCAATAATGAGATGATTCTTGACTCCAAAGTCATTTGACCTCCCATTCCCATCATTATTTAACGTTCTTTTTTTGTTCCTAAATTATTGCACCCATAAGGCCAAACATTCCATGTCCCATTAACCCACCTTCATAGAATAGTGAAATCAAATGAGAAATTAGTCTGTTCCTACTTTGATATGTTCTTGGAAGATTATTTTTTCTACCCGAATATAAAAATTACAACCAATGAGAGGAATGATATGGATTCACCTCTCGTGAGCACCATTCGTGGGCACCTATCGTCGTTTGCTTACTTTAGCATTATTTTGTTCGATTTTTTTATTGTTTTATATTCTAGTACATTAGAAATTAATATTGAAATCATTAAACCTACAAAATAGTATAAAAATCGACACTCGGTTTGTCATATTATTTATTTTTTGAACTTTGATGGTATAACAAATCGAGTGTCGATTTTTATACATTTTGTAGGTTTTATGATTTCAATATTAATTTCTAAGGTATTAAAATATAAAACAATCAAACAAAATTGAATAAAATAATATTAAAGTGAGTAAACGACGATAAATACCCACAAATGGTGCTCACGGGAGGTGAGTAACATATCATTCATCTACATTCGAAATATATAAACAACATATGTTTGCATATAAATATGAATTTTTATGGTATAATATACAACGACAAACCCTAAAAAAATTGAATAGTATATAACAGTTGTGAGTTTATAAATACAAATACAGCGGTTTTCCCACTATCTCTGCGAGAAATATGGCGAAAAGCGATTTAAAAGTAGCCTACATTTGAAAAATGGCATTTGGTTTTCTTGAATTTATATAGGATCTCGACCACTGCAATTATTCAATCTTAGATTTTTTATTTTATTTTATTGGAAGAGCATCTACCCTTTTCGATTGGCTTTATTTTTCACATTGGGAATTTTATTGAGCTAATTACATATTTACATGTACATTCTTACGTACCATTAGCCAATAGCAATAGTGTAATGCCATCGTTTGATCGATTGGCTTTGTTCTCACCCTTAATCTTTCATCTATCTTTTTATTTATTTTTTTATTTATAAATTTATGAGTTTTCTTAATTATCTTATTTGCAACTCTTCATTATAAATTACTCGTACCATCATCGACTTCATCCATCTTCATTTATTCCGCCCCTTCTCTACTTCAAGAATCCTAATCATTTGTCCCATTGGCATTGTGAATCCTACATGCATTCACAAAACTCTACTTTTTCTAAATTAATTATATTTATTTTATTTATATCTTGATGAGGTGTTAAATTCTAGGACCCACGTCGGCAAGCTTGATGTATAGAAAATGAGGACAAGTCTTAGTCATGCATGTTGATGCCTTCTCACAAGGGCAATCCAAAACTCTCCCATACCCATACCCTCCAAGTTTCACAATTTTTGTACTTATACGGCAAACTACAATAATTAAAAAGGTGGTGAAAAAAAAGAGAGGATATAAAGTAAAATAAAAATTAATCCCTCATTTCTAAGGCCTTTTTATATTATTATTATTAGCCCTATGATATAATGAAATCGCAGATGAGATGCAAACGCAATCAACAAAATTAGAGGAAAAATGAAGAAAATGAAATACTCCTAGTCTTTTTAATCCACTTGAGACGAAAAGTTCCTTTCATATGCTTGCATCCATTTGGGTATTAAATGTGTCCAAACTTTCAAGTTATTCCTTTTGCAATTCAACATAAACTGGCGTCTAGCTGCATAATAATTTCTACTTATGTACTCCCCCGTTTCAAAGAAATACTAATCCGTACTATTTTTCAATTTTCAAGGCTTTTCATTAATTTTTTTTTTTATTTTTTTTATTTTTCTTTCAAAGGTGAATAGATAGGTCTGAATCTTAGTGTTTAGGACATCAAATAAAAAAACACGATGGGAGTATTTTTGTAGAAAATACCAAAACTTCAGTATTAATTTGGAGAAGGAAGGAAAAAGATGAGATAAACTGGGGTCCAGAGGAGTTGGAAAGACAAGAATAGCATTTATTTGAAAATGTCTGCAGCAATAATAACCAAATCTTGCATTACCCAAACTCTTAACTCTATATTGGATTCCATTCTCTCTCTCTCTCTCTCTCACACACACACACACTCACAAGAATAGAAGCCACCTTTGCCATTCTTCTCCCAGCTTCATTTCTCAACCAAGAGCAAGAACACATCATCACATGCAACAAACATATCTCTAACTGCAACCTAGCTACATTTTCATCAAGATTGAAATTGAAAAAGAAAAAGGGAGGAGGAAAAAAAGATTTTTAGTTAGAGAGGTTTGAATGGGCTACCTCTCCTGCAAAACAGAATCATCAATCTCCATAGCCGAACCCCATGCCTCAGCCTCAGCCTCAGCCTCAGCCCACCTCCTCCAATCTCACTCTCAAATCCAAGAATTCAACTACAGAGACCTCGAATTAGCCACCGACAACTTCTCCCGCTCCCAGCTCTTGGGCAGGGGCAGCCATGGCCTCGTCTACAGAGCCGTCCTCCGCGGCGGCCGCCTCGTCGCCGTCAAGAAACCCTCCGCCGCCGCCTCCGACGCTCCGACCGAGCTCGACAACGAGATCGACGTTCTCTCCAACATCCGCAGCCCCAGGCTGGTGAATCTCCTCGGCTTCTCCTTCAATGGCGCCCACGGCGGCCGCCTCCTCGTCGTCGAATTCATGAGCAACGGCACTCTCTACGACGTTTTGCACAAGAATCCGCGCCCTCCGACTTGGGGGAGGAGGCTGAAACTGGCTCTGCAGACTGCTAGAGCCGTCGACGTCCTCCATTCCTCCTCTCCGCCGGTGATCCACCGCGACATCAAGTCCGCCAACGTCCTCATCGACCGGAACTTCAACGCTAGGTTAGGGGATTTCGGCCTCGCCCTGAGGTGCGTCGACGATTACAGGCTCCGATCGACTCCGCCGGCGGGGACGATGGGGTATCTGGATCCTTGCTACCTCACGCCTGATAATTTGAGCACCAAAACCGACGTCTTCAGCTTCGGGATTCTGCTGCTGGAAATCATTAGCGGCAGAAAGGCACTGGACATGGCGAATTCGCCGCCGTCGGTGGTGGATTGGGCGATTCCGCTGATAAGGAGGGGGAAATTGCTGGCCGTGTACGATCCTAGGGTTCCGGCGCCAAAGGAAGCGGCGGTGAGGAAGATGCTGGCGGTGGTGGCGGCGAAATGCGTGAGGTCCTGCAGAGAGAGAAGGCCGTCGATGAAGGAGGTGGCGAGGTGTTTGGGGGAGCTGAGCAAGCTCCTTCCTCTCAATTCATGGAGCGGCTTGACTAATCCTTGCATGATGGTGGAGAACGTGGCGAAACCAATTGAATCGGGAAAGCCGCCATTGATGAATCTGGAGTTAGGGGTCCGAAGCAATTTGATGGAGCTGATGGCTGGGCCTGATGAGGATGGAAATGGAAGAAGAGGAAGAAGAAGAAGTAGGATGAAAAAGGTGAGATTTGAATTTGGGAAATTGATTGTTGAAGATAGAATTTCTCCAAATCCAATAGTTGAGGTTGAGGTTGAGGTTGAGGTTGATGATGATTCAAATTCTGTTGCTGCAGTGAAGATTGTTTGATTTGTGATTTGGAAGTAAGCAGAGCTGGAAAATAACGTGGGCTTTTCTTGCTTCCAAATCACCTAGCTAACTAAGCTTGTTGTTTTGTTCGTAATGTTGAATTGTAGTATAATTAATTCTCTACGAGTATTTTACTATTTTGTTTTGTGTGTAGTTAGGAATTTTTGCTTCTAAATAACACATTGTTAGTTAGTATTTGTTTCCATTGTAGTAAGAGTGGTAGTACTAATAAATAAGCTTCTTGTTTGAGCAACGGGAATTTGGTTACATAAATCGAGCCCGATAATTGAGTTATAGAGCCGTGTAGAATGGTTCATATCTTATTAACAATGGTGGTTTAGATTCAACATTGTAAGGTGCATTAAAGAAGATGGATGGATGAGAAAATGATAGATTTTTTTTAATCTCATAATAATAATATAGTCCTCACTTTCTTTATATTACTAGCAGTGATTACGTGCGTTGCACGTATAATATCTTATTTAGCTAATTATTTTTAAGGGAAAAAATAATATATATTTTGAATGCTAACAAAATCTTTAATAGTGATTTTTATAATCTCTACAATACCAACAAAATATGATACATAGTTATTTGACAAAATTATTTATTGTTTCACTTTTAGTGTTGAAACTGTGTAGATTAACACAACTTGTGCACCATATTCTTCAATCAAATCAATCGTTGGACTTAACATCAACACCTAGAATTGACAATAAAGCTATAATCGGGTCAGGTAGGTATTGTTTAGCGCTTAGCCCAATTTTTAGAACATTATTTATAATTTTTCTTTCATACATCTAATTTGACAAAAATCCATTTGGAAAGTTATTTATTTATTTTTTAATTTATTATAAACTATATGAGATCATTTTTATAATACGGAGGGTGTAATTAAAGATATAATATTTTTTCATATAATTAATAAATTAATTCCCTTATATTATTACTAATGCTATATTATAAATAAACACATTAATGTATTCATGTTAAATTAAATTCCAAATGACATATCAATAATGCTATATTATCAAATGAAACAAATAATTCCATTTAGTTTTAAAAAATGAGAAAGCATTTTACAATGATGATATCCAGCTTAGTTATACATCAACTTAAAAATCAATGGATACTCGTATTATCGTAAATATAAATTTAATAGAATCCATTTATTATTAAAAATTGAGAACTTATAAAGCAAAAGAAAATCAGTATTTAAAGCATTTTTTTTATTATAATTAATTAAATTTATTTATATGTCAATCTTTTTGAATTTAATATTTCTTGTCGTAGTTGATTAGGTATAGGATATATATTGTATTTTGTGCATATTCACTTGTATACAATTTTATCCTTATTCTAAATATTTATTCTGATGGTGATTTCAATATTCTAATGATTAATTGTATTGATAATATTAAGGGTATAATAGGCAAAATAAATTTTGTAAACAAGACACTTTTTATAATAGTATAGATTTTTTAAATAGAAAAAAGACTTGTTATGTTAGAAAATATTATTGCTCTCGAGAAGGCAGAAAAAAGAGTTGCTCAAATAAAATTTCTGTCTTCCCTTGAGAATAATTTTCCATCATAAAGAATAAAGAAAAAGAGAGGAAAATGATTTAACTTTTAATTTTCTTAACATTTTTCATCAAAGAGAACACACTCTTAATTTTATATGAACAAATTTAGATGAGTAAAATTATACTCCATCCGTTTTTTCTCATTTGACACCTTTCGTTTGGGCATAATTTTTAAGAATGAATATTATAGAAGTAATAGGTGGTGCCCACATATTATCATAAGTGTAATAGCCCTTGATTAGGTGGAAGTGGGTTATTAGATGGTGATGATTGGGTTTTGTTGGGCTAAAAATTGAAAGGTGTCAAGAGAAAAAAAAAAAAAAAAAAAAAAAAAAAAAGAACAACCCAAAATAAAAATGATGTCAAATGAAAATGAAAGGAAACGAGTACTCCCCTACGTCCCCGCTTATAATACAAAAGTGAGTTGTCTAATAGTTAAATAGTACTCGATATTAGTAGTAGACAAAGATATAAAACAAAATAGATAGAGAAAAAAAGATTAGTAACTTTATTTTGGGGACCATTAGAGAAATGAAAAGTGCATCTTAGTGCAAATTATCTTTTGAAAATTTGTTTGGATTTAGTGAGTGGAATCACCTTATTTTCCAGTTCACACACAACAAAGCATGGTCAACTCATTCACGACTTCTCATCTCTCAACTCCTTTTGTCTCATTACTTCTTCAACTGGAATTCTCTTGGATTTTTTTTTTTAATTATTTTATTATTATTTTTTATTTTTTAATAAAAAAATCTTGGTTATTATTGAATCTATACATTAAGCAAGAAAATAATAAGATTCTTAAATATTGACATAAATTCTAGATGCAGATTTAGCTCATTCATTCACATGCACTTTTGATCTTTTTCCTAGATGCACAATAGTTACTATAAACAGTTATCCCCACAATTTTATTTTCCTTAAACCTCCAAAAATTTCAACACAACAATGTGTCTTTTAGTAGATAGATGTATGCAACAAAATAATATTCCTTTAAATAGTCAAATAAATGACAAATATAGTAGTGTCCCTATACTTTTCCTTATTTCTTGCAAAAGTAATCAGATCTCATATTCCATTTTTGAATTTGAATGCTGTTAAGACTCCTATGTTTTATACAATGTTTTCTCTTCTCTTCTCTTCTATTTTATTAGTGCATAATAAGATATTAAATTTTAAATTTTTAAAAAAAAAACTTCAAAATCCACAATCTATTTTCTCAATTTGATTCTACAGCCGATAGTTGCAACTCCGCTGTAAATTAATTCAAATATATGATGTTTTATGCATCAATATAAAATCCATGATTATTTATGTATTTTTAACATTTATACGATCTCCAAAGTTTTTTTTTTTTTTAAACTATCTCCATAGTTTTTTTATGCGATCTCCATAGTATCACTATAATAAAACATTCAAATGGTCAAGAATAATTATTAAATATCCTTAATTAGTTTTATATAATATTCCATCTATATCGTGGCATTAAAATCATGAATCCACAGCTCAATTTGATTACCAAAATTTTGAATTACATTTTTAATCACTATTTTAGCTTACAATCTGATGCTCAAAATATACATGATATTAATATCAAATCATAATGCAGAAATCGAAATATCAAATACTCCTTCTCCAACTATTCAAATACCACCCATCAACAAAAATATTAAATATTCTCTCTCGTACCTTGTAAGTAAAATGGAGATTAAATTTTGTTGTGCTTTTTCCTCCATTTTTTTCTTTTTTCTAGTAATTTCGGCTGTTGATATTGAAGGTAGATCTCTTACTAATATTTCTTTTTTCTGATTTTATTTTTTTTGTGATTTATTACTATAATGGTGTGAAATATTGATAGTGGGTCAGGCTCCGGCGCCGGCAGTGGAGCGGATGTGTAAATCGAGGATCCGAGTGATTTTTTGCGGCGGCGAAATCTGCGACGAGACGTGCGCCGCCGTAGTGCCAAACGCCGTGGCTCTGAGCCCGGATTGCGATTCGCATTGGTGCACCTGCTCCTATCCATGTGATTCTCTCTCTAATCCTAGAACTAGAATTCACTCTTTAACCATAGGTCCATAGTTCCCAACTCTAATTTTGTTCTATATTATCCTTTCAAACTACTATTGAGGATTACCATTTTTTATATAATATAAACGGCAATAATATTAGAAATTTTGGGGTTAGAAGTTTGTTGATTGGACAAATTATCTTGATTATGTATGATTTGTTAGTATTTTTCTTTTTTTCGTGTTAGAGAAATTACGGGACCGGTTTTAGTTAAGCCCTTATTAATCTATAAGACCGACTTATCTGCGACCTCTACCAGGGGCGGGGCAAGGTTAACGGGGGGCCCTGTGCAAATTTCTGAAATCGGGCTTTTTCACATACCAATATATATTATGTAAGAAAAACTTAATACATAAACCTCATGCCGGTAAATAAAAGGTTGATACATTCACTTAAAAAGAGTATTTATGTTTTAAAATAAAATCTTAACTTTAAGATCTTTACAATTTTAAATTATAATACGGAGTATTTTTTTTTTTTAACTTCAAATCTTTAAACTAAAACTCATTAAATAATGTCCGAATATGAATGGGTGAATAATATATACAGTACCTTGCAAATTGGAAAATGTAGTACTGGAAGATTAAATTCGAAAAAAGATGTCGAAAGAGAAAAACATCGGAGCAAGAAAAAAGATGAAAAAAAAAGACAAGAAATGTCTAAAGCACCATTTGGTTTGCTGTAACATAATGTAATAATATATATAAAAAAAATAAAAAAATTGATGGCCCCTTAATAATAGAAATAAAAAAGAATAACTAAAAAAAAGAAATAAAAATATACATATGTGCGCCTAGAAGGCTAATAATATGAAAAAGAATATTAAATTGATGGCCCCTTAATCATAGAAATAAAAAAATAATTTATTGAAGAAAAGGAAATAAATATATACATATGTGCCTAGAATTAAAATGGTGGGCCCCACAATAATAGAAATTAAAAAGAAAAATTAAAAAAAAAAGATATTAAAAAAACACACATATACGCGTAGAAGGGTTCGAACCCTCGCCAACTATTAATTTTAGTGGCGGAGTTCATAACCATCTGCGCTGACTCTTCATTCATAACCATCTGCGCTGGCTCTTCATCAAAGAACTAGTTAGAAAAATAATTTATATATATTTAAATTGCGGACCTTAAAAATTTGGGGCCCCAAATTTTCGGGGGCCCTGTGCGGTCGATCACCTCTACTACGAGGTCGCATTGTTGGGGAATTTTAAATTAATGTAAAATTGATTAATAGTGTATTTGGGCAATCCAATAGTAACGACCTTGTACTTTTATTTTCCTTTTTCTTTTTTCATATTATCATGACATGTGGCCTAATATTATTGGTCTGATAAATTTTATTCGGATATTGTTATAAAATTATCATATCTGTCATATAGTATATTAAAAAAATCACTATAATCCATAACTTTTTTCTCAATAAATAGAGATCAAATTCGTATAGTTCTTCACACGCTGAAAAAATTATCTTTTACTTTAATTTATCTTTTTAATAGATCCCAATGATAATTCTTTCTCAAAATTACCAAAATTTCTTCTCATTGTCACGAACATAAGCTCACTGTCACGAACAGTGTTGTGTGTGAACGATCGCACAATTTTTTGCGGTCATGTAATCATGCGGTCGAGAAGTTGCAGGCTCGATCATGTCGCAATGTCATCATCATGATTGGAGATCATGCATTTAATTAGGGCAATGGCGGGTGTGCACAAATACACAAATGCCGTTGGTCGTGCGATTGTTCATGCGCAGTGGTTGGCTTGACAACATGCATGATTGATGCAGTCCGTGGATCGTGGTTTGAAGCTCGTGGGCCAAGAATTATACTCCATCCGCCCCAAAGATAGCGTCATGTTTCTTTTGACAATAATTTTATGCTCCATCTGTCCCAATGGGCATGGGAATTGCGAAATATGTAACTTTTTTCAATTATGAATAACATTATACTCATACAAATTTTTTAATTAGGAAAATATTACACATTCCCTTAATTTTTGTGCCTAAATTTATAGGCGAAGAGAGCATAAAATTATTGTCAAAAGAAACACGACACTATCTTTGGAACGGAACGGAGGGAGTAGATGATATGGGATGGAGAGTGAAGATAATATTTAGTTGTTTATTTAGTTGTACATTTTTATTAATTTTCGTTTTTTTATTGATACTTTAGTTGGTAGGGCTATATTTGTTATATTTATTCCTTTTAGACTAGGATATGATTTGATATCTTTTAAGATAAATTTTTGAGTAGTTTTCTTATAGAATTTGGACTTTTTGAAGTCTATAAATAAGGCTTTTATGTAATGGACGAAAATCAGACTTTGATTAATATATTTGGTGAGTTTATCTCTCTCTTTAGAGAATTTCGATAATTCTCTTTGTTCATCCAAGATGAATGTTTATCCGGCGAATCGATGAGTCAAGTAATCCCTCATTGTGTGTCATTCATCGTCCCCGAGTTGCTAAGGTAATACCACGTTGGCAGTATACGGAGATAATTCTGGCTTATATCATTTCTAGGAATTTGATCTTAGAGGTTTCGGGATTTCCATTGTTATCTATCGAGTCTTCCACTTGCGTGTTCGGTGATCGGTCGTCAAGGATCGTATCATTTGGTACCAAAGCTAGGTTCGACGTCCAAGTTTTTCATATCTTTATCTTCTTTTTCGTCTATTCCAGATTCGTTTTCTAGGGTTCTTGTTTTTGTTGTTAAAAAAATAAAATAAAAACAATTCAGATTCGTTTTCTTTGTTTCGTTCGTGCATCGTCGTCTGATCGAGTCTCGTTTATTGCTTTCATTTCTTCGCGTCGTAGTTGTTCATCGTATTTTTAAAAAATCACATCTTAGAATTCGTTTCCAGCGTTCCTGTTGCTAATCTGATTAATACACCTCGTATTATTAGATTCGTTATGGACTTAACTTAAGAAACGAAATTGGTGTGATATTATCTTATTGGTGTCATGCTTTGATTGTCCATAAATTCTCTTCCATAATAAGGTTCTAATTGTCACCATCAATTTTCCTATTTCATCATTCTCGTGGGTTAAGTCAAAATTTGGTGTTCATTGATAAAATTCCAATTCGTGATTTGCGTCTACGTTAATATTAGACCTGTTCGTTCGTGCATTAATTGCTCAACATATTATGAGTTATTTATACGTGATCTTATAGCACTTTAGGGGTTTTGCAAGTTAGGGTACTACTTTCCATATACGTTCTCGTCGGCTGCGTAAAATTGCTGCGTTCTAGTCCTATATTTTATTTTTCAATTCGTTTTGCTGCGTAGCCTTCTCCAAAAAGTTTCTACGTGTAAATTAGTTTTTTTTTTTTTTTTTAGTTTCTTGAGTTGTCTAGAGCCCCTAGTATCAGTTTTAGAGCTATTTTCCTAATTTTTATGCTCGTTGATTCGTCGATCGGAGTTCAGTTGGTATATTTAGTGGATTTGAGTTCATTAAGTGAGATTTGAGTGGAAAAAAGGCAAGAGAGTGTGAGACTAATAGAGGATAAAAAGTCATATATCATTGAGTGATACACGAGTGCTGAGTGAATTTCTTTCTAAGTGATACACAAGTGCTTGTGAGGTGGTGGAGGATCCTTTTTTTAGCTAACATTTTTGTTTTTGTTATAACAAAAAAGAAAAAAAAAAGAGAAAAAAAAAGAAAATTATTTTGCAAGTATGTCGGGCGAGCAGTCTCATGATGTTGATCCACAAACAAAACTTATGATAGAGGCGATGGTGAAAGAATGGGGGGAGGGGGAATGAAGTCTAAGTTGGCGTTAATTTGTCTAAGGAGTGGTGGTCGAGACAAAGGCAAAGTCCGACAATATAACCGACGTAACTATTTTGGATTTGATTATGATGGCTATGTTGAGGATTTTGAGTATGGGGTTGCAGATGGAGAAGATAATGAGTCTTGGCATAGAGGTCCAAGAGAAAGAGAAGATAACAACTTCGGAAACATCAAGACGAAGGGAAATATGATCCGGAGTTGTATCTTGAATGGGAGAGACAGGTGGGTGTGATATTTGACTGCCATAACTATTTTGAGTTCAAGACGGTGAACTTGGCATCCATGTTATTTTCGGACTATGCTCTAACTTGGTGGGATCAGTTAACAAAGAGTAGAATAAGGAATGGAGTGGAGCCAAACATGACTTGGAAATAGATGAAGGCAGTGATGAGGAAACGTTTTGCGTCTTGCTATTACTATCGTGAAAATCAGAATAGTTGAAGGAAAACACAAGTTACTAATGTTACATATTCAAGGAGAAGTTTTTGGGAGAAAGAAGAGCAGCCAAAGGAGTACAAACGTCCATTTGTGAAGCCAAGGTCAGATTGTATGAGTTTCTCTAATCCAGTTCGAGATGGTGGTGGATTGTGACCAATGATGAGAGAGAAGATCCAAGAATGACAGTCTTTGAAGATTTGGATGAAGTGGTAGAAGAAATTGAGGCACTTCTTATGCTTACTTTGTTCGATGATAGTGTTCTCAGTGGAAATAACCAAGTGGATGATGAAGAGCAGCTGCGGGAGAACATTTTTCATGGCGACGTTAAAGTGTCGCTTGTTCCTCTTACTCCAAAACAAGTGTATGAGGATCAAGTGCAATTGCAAAAGGAGGCAGAGATGGTGCAGCCAAAGGAGTAGAAAGTGGAGACAAGGAGAATGGATTGATGCCTACGTCTTTGCTTGCTCAGAGTGGTGATTTGGGATTGAAAATGGATGAAGAGAGGTCCATGGAGTTAAAAATGGATGAGGAGAGGACCATGGGAGCAAAGTTGTACAAGAGGAATGATTGGTCCATTAATGATCTTGCAACACCTTCCCCCCAGGGCATGTAAAAATGTAATTCGGAGACAGGGCGCTACGGGTGGGATGCTAAAGAGACTGATGAACAAATACTGGTCATACACTTTGGTAGTTCGATATGAAAGGAATTGAATAATTGAAGAAGGAATTCGAATCAAAGAAGGGTTTAGGTAGGAAGAATGAAAGGGATTTAAGGAATTGAATATACATAATGACACTTTGAATCATGCTTCAAGTAATAAAGATACTTGATGAGGGAGAGATTAGTGATGAACTGCGAATACAACATGGCTTGATTTACAACTTAAGGCTTGCTTAGTTACATAGAACATCAACATGTCTGCTTATTAACTTTACTTTTGACTGAAACTTGAATCTGTTTGCGGAAGCATAGCTGTGACACGTATATGGAGACACATGTCACAGGGCTACAACCATAATATCCCAAATCCTTGGCTCGCTTTGCTTTCATCCCATCGCTTCCAGTTAACATGCACATTTAGAAATACGTACATGACATAAGTACATTGCTTGTACTTAGTGAGCTTGTCGCCCAAAAGTAATGCTACTTAGGGCTATATACATAGACTTGCCCAATTTAAGCAAGAGTTTTAGAAAAGAACCTGAGTTGCATTTAAAAACATTTGCATGCTCTTAACATTCTACATGATCATGTTTTAACATATGCGCGCTCAAAATAAGTACTACCTCCGTCCTCCATCATTTAGTGACCCTCTTTTTTCAGCATGTGTGACACGCGTTTCCACGCTTATCGTTGATGAGTTTTAAAATGAATTTTTGAAGTATTATTTCTTTTATATGTAGTGTTCCCGTAAAAGAAAGAATACTTCAAAAATTCATTTTAAAACTCATGAATGATAAGCGTGGAAATGCGTGCCACACATGCTGAAAAAAGAGGGTCACTAAATGGAGGACGGAGGGAGTATAACATACCCAAGTCTAAAGTTAAGAGTTTTTCCGAGAGGTTGGCGAGCCTCTCGAGCACCTTACCATTCATGTGCGCACACCCCACTGACATCTCGATTTAGAAGGGCCGATATCGTTCATCTACTCGTAGACTGGTAATGCATGATAAAAATTTGGCAAGTCTAACTCCATGACGTTTATGCATAACATGAAAATCATAACATGAGCTTTTAGGAAAACATTTTCAAATTTAGGAAAGTAAAGCTCATAGTTTTGGGAAGCAATAGCAAACAGGCAATCAATTAGTCTTCGGCTCTCCTTGTCGCCTTGTCTCCATAGCTAGCAACCTATTCACATATAATACATTAATACTAGTTTATAATCATTTAGCTTACATATTTAACCCCTTAGTACATAGCTATACTTGTACTTATAATAATACTAATACTTATACTTATACTCTTATTTATTTTATTTTTTTATCAGAAAAGAGTAATTGTATTAATTGGAAATCAACGACTGGTACAAGGGGTACCAACCCGTTACAAAAAAACAAGAAAACAACCTATGATCAGATATCACTAAGATGGCAATCAATCCAATTCAAGAAATTTAAGTTTTGCTCCGCTATTCCGTTTATCGTGCACCAGCTCCAGAATCGATACTTAATATTTTCTTCGATTCTCCTAAAATCCTAATCTTTCTTATCATGGATTTTGGAGTTCCTCCAGTGCCACACCACCCATGCCGTACACATCCATAACCCTCCGAGTCTCTTCCCGTATTTTCAAGTCCCAAGTAAACTGGATAAGCTCTCGAAGTGCTCACCGATTCCGCGCGGAGGCACCCAGCTGCAACCGACCCAGTTTGCCATCCGATACCACAGGCTGCATACCTTCATACACTCCAAGAAGAGGTATCTTCTACTCTCCAAAGCATTATTGCAACAACAACACACGGCTTCATCTTCATCGATCATCCTCCGTTTCTTCAAGTTTACTCGCATTGGGAGCCGATCACGAATCAATCTCTAGTTCACTGCCTGACATTTAAGAGGGGCCACCATTTTCCAAATGCAGGCGAGGTTGCTGTTCCTCGAGTTTGTGTCCGATTGGCCTTTGTAACTTTTCAAAATCTCCTTGTAAGCTACCTTAACAGAGAATTCCTCTTTCTCACCATTACCCTATTTCCATTTATCCCTCACCCCTTCCTTTATGGAAAGCCTACCAAGAAGCTCCAGCATCTCAGTTTCCTTTTCTTTCTCCCTCTCCCTTAACTCTCTTCTCCATCTGAAATGCCAAATCCATCTACCCTCGTTCCACTGCCCCATCTCATTGACCCTCCCATTTATCTTGGTGCTGAGGTGAAATAGCCTTGGGAATTGCTCTTTCAAAGATCTCTCCCCCGACCAGATTCCTTCCTAGAAATCTGCATTGCTACCATCACCAAGCACTTGAACAAGTCTGCCCCAAAACCACTTTCCCTCTTGTCCCCCTACGCCATCTACTACTCTTTTCTACCATCCCGTTCTTTTTCCACTTCCATTATTCCTAATCTCCCTTCCTCTATCCCAAGACAAGTCCCCAAATCTAGATTTAATTACCCTAGTCCATAACCTGTCTTTCTCCCTCATAAACCTCCAAACCCACTTACCTAATAAGGCTTTATTGAAGGAGCTCAAATTCCTAATAGCCAGACCTCCATCCTTCCTTGTTCGACATAATTCATCCTATTTAACCCATGCCACCTTTTTTGAATCTAACTCAATGCCCCATAGGAAGTTGCTTTAGGTGTTCCTGAGCTATTTTTCAATCTGCTTAGGTAGAGGCAGAAACGAAAGGCATAGAGGGGCAGAGACGTCAGAACAACCCTTGTTGCCATAATTCTCCCACCTAACGACATCTTCTTATCACCCCATCTTCACTGCATCGATCAAACCCTCCCTAAGCGCCTCTTTTTTTTTATCAATAAGTTAAGTCCCTCAGCTGCCACGAAAAATAGGAAAGGTGAAAGAGGGTCGCCTTGCCTAATTCCTCGTTCTAATCCGAATTGTCCCAATAGACTACCATTTACAAAGACATTCATCGAGGCCGTGGTGATGCATCCTTGATGAGCCTGAATTTAGTGCTCTTTTTGAGTCTTGTTTAAGTTAAATCAAGTCTAGTACTTGTGTACTTTTGTGTCTTTTTGTGTCTGGGAGGACACACTTGAGGATTGCAGGGGATCGTGGTCAAAACATGTCTCATTCCATAAAAGAGGCAAATTCTCAAGTGTTGTGACTGGGCAAGCTGGAATTTAAGACAAGGTACACAAGGCACTAGGCATTGGGCAAGGCGAGAATGAGTAGCGCGCAAGAAATGATCCTTATCCGAAAGAGATATATAAGGAAAGAAATCAAGAAGATTATTCGGCCTTATTTGGAAGATTTGACTGATTTGCATATCACCAAGGATCTTGGACAAGACATAGCACAAGTCAAGACTTTGGTCAAGGCAACGCTAATTCTGGCAATAGCGGAAAATAAGGAAAGAAATCATTTACTCCTTGATTGATGGATCTGCACGAATCAGACCTTATTGAAAATATGGATGGACATATTTGAAGCTATAGATAAAAGAAACAAACCTCTCAAACCCTAGCTAGTCCAGCACGAAATAGGCCAGGCCCAAGGCCCACTAGAACCCTATATAGGGTCTTGCCAGCAGCAGCAACAACTAGGGTATGGCATGACGGGCGTGCAGCCGTCGTTCCACTCGTTCAGAGCATTTTCTTTTCTTCTTTTCGTTTCTTTTATGTTACTATGAGTGTTTGTGAGGAGATAAACAAGTCCTATGGGCACCTTTAATTTTTCGTCATGTTTTTTTTCAATCTTGGTCAGGATCTGCCAAGTGATTTTTAGATATCAAGTATGCTTTTCATTTATTTCTTTATGTCATTTACTTTCAGTATGAGTAGCTAATTTTATTTACTTTGTTTGGGTAAGATGATTTAATTCGGAATGGTAAAGCCTTGAGAGGTATAATCGGTCTTGAATAATTATGCATGCATATTCCCGAAGCACTGGGTTAAGGAATCTAAATAATTGGATCAGCCTTGGGTGTTAAGCATACGGTAACATTTGGGGCTAATTCGATTTACAAACAATAACCGAACCTAGGTGTCTATACCGTCTTTACCCCGGATAGTGTAACTTGTGTGGGTGTTTGTGGTCGCATGTCTTGGGTATGCTAATAGGCCACTTGGGCTGCCTAGTGTTTTTATACTGCCAAGACAGGATCGTCGTATCTGAGGAGAGTGTCTTGGTCAAGTCGGGATTGGTAGGGGGTCCTCTACGTTTTACTTTCCCTAATCTGTATGGGCATGCTGGGCAAGGTAGGGTATGTGCGTGACACATGACATTGAGGGCACATCCTACTGATCAAATTGTCTATAACCAACGATGTGCTGTAGTGAAATACCTTTGAACCAATGACCGATGTACTATTTCTAAATTAATGATTCAATCTCAAGCCAAGTTGTCTTTTATTATTGATCTCTCTTGTGTTTTATTTCAGTCTTTATTTTAGTTGTTTCATTTTAGCACGCTAGTTACCATCTTGCCCAAGGCAAGCCCCAAATACAATCTCGTGAGGCAGAAATTCACCAACTCCCTGTGGATCGACCTTATACTTGCCACTAGCAGAACCTAGTATGAGGGATAAGACCTTACAAATTTATCTTGACGGAGTCACCACGACTCAGCTCCATCAGATTGGCGCCATTGCCGGGGAGTTGTGCCATTCCAGAATTTCTCCCTCACTTTGACCTCGATCTTTCCCAAGGCGAGAATGAGAGGGTCGTGCTCAAAGTAACCTTGAGCACAACCTGGATCCAGATCAAGAACCAGCATAAATGGGACGAACGCTGAGGCAAATGATGTTCCCAAACAACAACAACTGGGGAACATTAGGCATCACCTTGCCCACGATTGTAGATGATTGGGAACTGGGGCATTCATTCATTCAGATCTTGCCCAAGTTCAGTGACTTGCCCGGAGAAGACCCACAAAGACATCTCCAAGATTTCGAATTGGTTTGTGGGACTATAAGAGCAGCAGAGGAGCCAAAGAGGGAATATAGTTGCACGATTCCGCACGAGAATGGCTATACACCTTGCCCGCGGGAAGTGTCATGACTTGGCAAGAACTTCGAAACAAGTTCCTCAAGAAATACTATTCTATTGTTAGGATTCAGAATGCCCAAAGGAGAATAAGTACCATTCAGATGGGAACCGAAGAATCACTCTATGACTACTGGAGCAAGTTCAAGTTTACGCTGGCCAAGTGCCTGCTGCATAACATCACTGACCAAGACCTGATCCAGTACTATGTCAACGGATTAAGAACCCGTGAGAGATTGTTCCTTAGTGTAGCATGCGGAGGGTCTATTCTCAACAAGCAACCAGCTGAAGCCTTTCGGTTGCTGAATGATATGACGGAGGAGTCAAGAGAAGATGTCCATTCCTTGGACAAGACAACAGTCGAGACTTCGGTCAAGACGGAGGACAAGTCAGAACTCACCAACTTGTGTGCTACTGTGATACAAGTGATGGAGATGTTGATACCGACAATCAAGAAGAAGCCATGCCGGTTGTGCCATGCTAATACTCACATGACCGATGAGTGTCCTTCCATCCAGACAATGGAGGAAGTCAATGCCATTGGACATATTAAACCCAGTCAGAGGTCATGGTCAAGATCATGGTCAAGGACAGAGGTTTGATCCATACTTTCTGTAGCACCCCAAATATTTTTTTGGCTACATTTTCCTATTTATTTATTTATTTATGTGATTAAATTGTTGAGCTTGATGAACACGTATTTTATATGCATGACGAGTTTATTCCATGTGTATTTGAGGCTCGATTTATGTGTTTAATTGATAGAAATGTTAGGGTTTAGCAACTTCTAGCATATTCTATATATTTCTTATTTTCTTTCGGTTTTCGATCTATTTTTGTAGGCATTGGAAAGAGCTTTCAAGTAGCCAAGGATCGAGAGCCGGAAATGAGGAATAAACGAGCTAAAAAAGGTGTATATTGAAGTTGGAAAGCCGATTCAAAGTGAGGAAAGAAGGAACTGGAATCAAAGAGGCGAAGAACCGGACCTGGAGAAGGGACCGGTGCAGCTTGGGCCGCGCCTGAACCGGCAAGTTGCAGCCAAGACACGCGGCCTGGGCTGCAGCCCAATGGGCCGCGCCCTGACCCGCGTAACCCCCTTTCCCCCACTTATTCCAGGATTTGACCGGTTGACTTCAAGATTTTTATGTTTTTCAATGTATTAAACCGAAAATTAACCCCTTTTTTTTTGGGTATTCTTAGCCTTCAAGACATTCTTAGAACCCTAGTTTTCATTTTCTTTTGGCTACTTTAGTAATTTCAAGATTTGTGAAGATTTACTTTGGAGATTCAAGATTGAAGACCATATTCCTTTTCCATATTAATTTCTCTATCTTTTGATTATGATTTCATTTATTTCTCATGGTTTATTTTCTCTAAGCATGTCTAGCTAATTCCTTTGTGATTCCAATTATATGTAGATTAGGATTAGGTGATGAGTTTAGACTTTAATCTATGAATTTACCTTCTAATTCATGTTCATTTCTCTTGGTACTATATTTTATTGTGTAATTATGCTTGATCACCATAGTTACATATTAAGTGTTTGATCTAATGCTTAGGAGGCTTGGATTAGATTCTAGGAAATAAGAGATTTGCATGCTAGAGATAGTAAGGATAAAGAACTCAATGTGCTATTGGGAGTTAATGTTCTACTTGATGTCCTAGTTGGAATTAGGTATTTCATTAATCAACTTGATTTCATTGCAATGAGAATTGAGTGAATAATAGTTAGGAGGTTTCCCACATGAAGTTAGATTAAAATGGTTAGTTCTAGTTAGAGTTCTAGTCGCCCATCACTTAAGCCTAATCGAAGTACAGTTGGAATCACCCTCGTTTATTATTGAATTCACTTGTTAGTTTGATCATTTGTTCTTAGTTGATACTTAGTTGAACTTGTTTTGCTTTCATTATTAGTATTTAAATGAAAATCCAAAAACATGATGGTTGGTAGCTTGGATAGTGATTAGATAACTAGGTTATTGAATTCCCTCGTTTATTATTGAATTCACTTGTTTGTTTTGTTGCTTTTTGTGGATTTGTTGCATTTAGGGGATGAATGGGGGTTAAATGAGTATTGTGTGAAGTCAAGTGGTTTGTGACGAGTTCTTGGTGTTGATGTGCGAAATTTTTGAAAAGGAAAAGTTTTAAGTTTGAGAATGAAAGGATGCTTGCATGCTTGAATGTGAAAGAACGTGTTTAATTTCTCAAGTGCTTTTGGGTGAGATGCCAATGATTGATGCTAAAATGGTGACATTTTTGAAATTTCTTAAGTTTGAGTCAAGCATGATTAGGATTATTTCACTTGATTAGTTTGGAACGATTGATCTTAAGGTACTTAGACTCTACGCAAAAAGCTTGGGATGATTTTGAGCCTTAAACTATGCATCTTACATAGTTGATATCCTTTCTTGAGAGCTTGATCTTGCATTGCATTTTCTTTGCTAGAACTTGCCTTGATACTCTTGTTAGAAATGTTACATGTGTGCATACTTAGGAGATGATCTTAGGCCATCATTGTGTAGCCCATTTTTCCTAAACACTAACCTATCTTTCATTCCCATTTTGAGCCTTATAGAGCCCTTTCTTCTAAAACCGGATGATAGGGGGTGAAGGTTGGTTAAGGGAACCTTGGTGGAAAGTTGGAAATTCATGAAGAATGGTGGGTGATGGTGGAAGGTCTTGTATTTTGCTTTGAGTTGAAAGAACACTCCTATAAGCTCATTTCTAGAAAAGAAAAGAATAAGAACAAAGTTCTTAAAAAAAAAAAAACCGTAAGAACAAAGTTCTTACAACAAAAAGAGAGAATAAGAGCATAAATGAGTGTTTCTTTAGATATTCGATAGGAGCTTGGGATTCATTAGTTAAAAAGGGGCTGGATAAGGTGGAAGATGAAGAAATTCATACTTAGAGAGGTGAAGAAAGGAGGTGAAAGAGCTTAGATGAAAATTTAAGTCACTTAGCCTAAAAATTCCCTACCTTAACCAATGTCCCTACATTACAAGCTTAAGAAAGACCTTTTTGATCCTAATTTGTGCATGCATTGTGGTATTGAAAACTTGAGTTGATAGGCAAGCTTATGGTTAAAGTGATGTATTGCATGATTTCGATGAGTGCTTACCTTTCCTATATATTGAGTGCTTGAGTGATACACACTTCTTGTGAGGTCTAGAGTTGAATGTGCTTGAGTGATTGAGTTCTAAGTTAGGATAGTGATTGATCTTATGAATGCTTGACTTGACTTGAGAATTTCTTTGAATTAAAATGGTTTTTGAGGTGATATGAGGCATCGAGGAACTCAAAATGCACATCCCATACGTGTTAAGTGTTTTGATTATTCGTTTCATTATTCGCGACGAACAATGGCTTAAGTTTGGGGGAGTGATTAACACATATTTTATGTACATGTCGAGTGTGTTTTGCATGTGTTTGAGTCTCGATTTATGTGCTTAAATGTTAGAAATGCTAGGGTTTTTATACTTATAGCATACTTTATACTTCTATCGTTTTCTCTCAGTTTTCGATCTAGTTTTGTAGGAAATTGTAAGTGCATTCAAGTAGCTAAGGATCAAGGGCCGGAAATGAGGAAGAAACGAACTCAAAAAGGTGGAAATTCGGGTTAGAAAGTCGGCTCGGACGAGAAGGAAGCAAAATAGGCTTGGACCGGTCAAGGAAGGAGGACCGGCGGTCTGGCAAACCACCGGCCAACCCTGCCAGGTCGCCGCCAGAGACAGAGAGAACGGCAGTCTGTCCCGACGGTCTGACAGACTGCTGGCCAACCTAATAGACCGCCGGTTAGGCGCTTCCCCTCACTTATGGCCGAGTTTGGTTCGATCCAAACTCGGCCCAACTCGTCCCAAACTCAGTTTTTGATGTATTTAATCCCTAAATTCACCCCATATGGGGATCTTTTGATACTTTAACATTCTTAGAACCCTAAATACAATTTCCATCTTTCTACTTTAGTAATTTCAAGATTTGTGGAGAATTACTTGGTGTATTGAAGATTGAAGACCATATTTTTATTCCTTATCTTATTCTCTTTCTTTTAAGCATGATTTCATTTACTTTCTATGGTTTATTTTCTTTAATCATGTCTAGCTAGATCTCTTTATGATTCCAATTATATGTAGATTAGGGATAAGTGATGGGATTAGGCTCTAATTTTGAATTTACCTTCTAATTTCATGTTCATTTCTCTTGGGGCTATGTTTTATTATGTAATTATGATTGATCACCATAGTTTCATACCAAGTGTTTGATCTAACGCTTATAAGGCTTAGATTAGATGCTAGGATCAAGAGAATTGCATACTAGAGAATAGTAGGGCTAAAGAACTCCATAATCTATTGGGAGTTAATGAATTGCTTGATATCTTAGTAGGAGTTAAGCCTTTCATTAATCTACTTGGCTTCATTGCAATGAGAATTGAGTGAACCATACTTAGGAGGTTTCCCATATGGAATTGGATTAAAATGGCTAATTCTAGTTAGAGTGTTACATCCCTATCACTTAGACCTAATTGAAGTATAATTGGAGTCACTTTCGTTTCCTTATTGAATTTTGATCATTTGCATACTCGTTGGGTGTTTAGTTAATTCCTAAGTTTGTTACCTACTTTTCATTGTCAATAGTTAAATAAAAAACTCAAAAACGTGTTAGTTGGTAGCTTAAATAGTAGTTAGGTAACTAGATTACTAGTTGAAATTCATACGCCATTGCATTCCCTGTGGATTCGACTCGATTATACACATCGATTATCATTGCATTTCTCACCCTCAATAAGTGAGCGATCAAGTAGCAATAGACATTTCTGAAAAATATAAACAAGTAGACAATGTTACAACCCTTTGATAAAAGTAACATTAAATAACAAATGAGTAGCTAACGATTTCATAAGCAGGCCACGTTCTTGTGGATGTCTACTCATGGAACCCTCGACCAAGACACGGCGGTCACTTTATTTCTTTTCCCATCACATGGATCTTTGTGACACAAAGAAATAATAACCCATTTTATTCTGGACCTGCTATACAGAGAAGTGACCTCTGAGAGGATTCATTAATAAACAGCTAAGCTTGACGGCCATATTATTAATCCAACTAAGTTTGTTAATTAAATTAGAGCTATAAGTTTGTTAATAAGTAGCTAAGCTTGATGGCCTTACCTAATTAAATTAATACTGTGCTATCCCCTGTAGCACTAATTTAATTAGAGCTATAACTCATTCCACTAAAGAGTTACAACTGATTCACCGCTCTGTCCCAATTACTAAGTCGGGGCTGGTATTTTGCTTAGAACGATCCCCGTGTTTAAGAATCCTAATATCCGTTAATTAATTAGAGCTCCTATGACTGCTCATAATTAATTAACCTCTTATACTTCCTTAGGTAGTACCCGCTCAACTTATTATTATACTTGAACTTAATCAGCTTGCAGGACTTAGTATAATAATCCTTATGAGCTCCCTAAGAGGATATCTCAACCTTTACGGACATGGTTTCTCGATACAACTAACTAGACATCATACATGCCTCCATGTTACCCAAGATATAAGGAATTGAGGTGCCATACAAGGCCCATACCGACAGCGGGGAACACATATATGCCTAATAGCTTATCGGGATTAAGATCTAGCTACTAAGACTCGAGGTCTCTTACCTCTTCACCTACTATGTAGGGTCAGTCTAGAAGAGCAATATCTCACTGTGATCCTATCAATATGTTCCTAGTGTACCAGCATAACTAGTGATTAAGACCCATCGCCATTGTTAGTGCTGCAGTCTAAACCGATAACTTTGCCTGAAGTTATCTCGACTGTGATTTTATTTATATCTCATGAGTCACCGTTAATCATGATCTCCTCCAGTATCCTCTGGCACGCTAACACTCTCATGAGATAATGGACTTATTCATTCTAAACTACGTACTTTCAGATAGGTGATTGTAAACAGTGGAATAAACATTGCAAACACTAAAACACTAGTTTTGCTTTAGGTATACAAAATCCCAACAGAACCTTACTAGACCATATTAATTAGCAAAGGGACTCCGTTGGGGAGTTGTATCCTAATTAATATCTAAGCTTATAACCACAATATTAGCTTAACTTAGAAAATACTCCATTTTCTCTAAGCTATCTTTGTTTTAATCAACTCTAGAGAAATCCGTAGTTACCATTTTAAGCAAGCCACATTAGTGTGGACGTTTACTTAAAATAGCTCCCATTACTCATTTTGATTAAAATATTTTTGTTAAGAAATCTTAAATCTAGTGAACTTATTTTGATAAAATGTGCAAGCCACGCTCGTGAGGTCGTTTACACACTTTTACCAAAATTTCACATTAAGATCAATTGTGGAGGTCTTAACATTTTTAATAAAATGTTTTTATCCGTTTAGTATTTTTCTTTCAAAAGGTTGTGGAAACCACATGTATACTGATGAACACGTATTTTATGTGCATGTTGAGTGTGTTTTGCATGGTTTAAGTCTCGATTTGGGTGCTTAACTGTTAGAAATGCTAGGGTTTCTTAACTTGTAGCATACATTCTACTTTTCTCATTTCTTTTCGGTTTTCGATCTATTTTTGTAAGAATTGAAAAGAGCATTCATGTGACTAAGGATCGATGGCTAGAAATGAGAAAGAGTCGAGTTTGATTAGGGTGAAACCCCGGGTTAAGAATGAGGAATTTGAATTTATAAAGTTAGGGTTTCACTCGTTCAAGTTTGTTTATGTTTTCCTCGTTCTCTCGAGTCTCTTTGTGTTTTTTTGTAGGTTGATGGAGAACTTATTTAGCTAAATTGATCATTCCATGTCGAAGATGAGTTTGTTAGGAAGCCGTAGCAAAAAGCGATTCATAAATCAGAGTTCGTACGAGAGAGAACGGGCAAAAACGGGAAAGGCGCGCAAAAGAGAAGACGGAGTTGACCGGTCAAAGAAGGAGGGCCGGCGACCTGACCGGCGGTCTGGCAGACCGCCGGCCAAGCTGCCAAACCACCGTGAGCTGGACAGAGATTTCGGCGGTCTGCCAGACCGCCGGCAGCCTCCGGTTGGCCGGAATTCCTCAACTTAAGGGGCGAGTTCGGCTCGCCCAAACTCACCCCGGTTCGTCCTGTTTCGCCCCGATTTGACTCAAACTCGATTTTCAATGTATTTAATCCTAGAATTCACCCCATTTGGATATCTTTTACAATTTTTATTCTCCCAAGAACCCTAGAATATTTTCTCTCTTTCCTTTTTAGTATTTTGAAGATTGTTGAAGCTATACTTTGTGGATTTGCAATTGAAGACCATCTTCTTCTTCCTTATTAAATTCTCTTTCTTTTAAGTATGATTTCATTTACTTTATATGGTTTATTTCCTTTAATTATGTCTAGCTAAGTTCCTTTTGGTTTCAAATATATGAAGACATGATCTAGATTAATAGGTTGTTGGATATTGTAGTTGGATTTGCCTTCTAATTCATATGTCTTGTGGTTTGGGACTTGATTTTATTGCATGAGTGATTGGCCATCATAGAGTGCATACAAGGTGTTTGGTTAAATGCTTAGTAGGCTTTAGTTCATAACACTTGACATCAAACCACAACATATTAGTAATTCTTGCTAATAGGAGATTCTGGATAATTAATTGAGCTATTTGGAGTTGATTTATGCATCTTGAGACCTAGCGGAGATAGATGTCATAGGTTAATCCACTTACATTGATTGCTTTGAGAAAAGAGTTGATGTATATCCTATAAAGAACTCCCCTATGAATTGGATTAAATCGGTTTATTCTTGCAAATTCCAGAACCTATGTTTCTAGTGAATGTTGGATTATATTTGGACCCATAATTTCTTCTATTGATAGTTATCATTCGATACTTGTTTGCTAGTTGATTTTGTTATTTGCATTTGTCGTTAATCTTTGAAAAAATACAAAAACATGATAGATTGTAGCTTGGATAGTGATATAGATAGCTAGGTTACTAGTTGAATCTCTTACGCCCTTGCATTCCCTGTGGATTCGACTTGAATATACTATTCGATTATCATTGCATCCTCCTACCCTTAAAAGTAGGGCGGATCAATTTTTGGCGCCGTTGCCGGGGAATGCATAGTTTGAGTTTCAATAATTAATTTGGTTAGAGTTACTAATTTAAGCATTGTTTCTTTTAATTTTATTTTGTAGGTTTATGCACACAAGGTCCAAAGGAAGACTCGTTCAACCTTTGATCTTGAACTTTGAAAGAAAGCATAGAAGAAGGAATTCTATTGAAGATCAAGAAATGGCTAACAATCAAGCAATGGAAGCTCTTATGAAAGAAATGGAAGAGTTTAGAGCATGGAAGGATGAGCAAGAAAGAAGGGCAAATGAGACTCAACCACCTCCTCTCAATCATATGTTCCAATCTCCAACGGAACAATTGCAAGGAGGAGAATGGGGGACGATCAATGCCAATAATTTTGAGCTCAAATCCGGACTCATCCAAATGGTGAAGAGTGAGCAATTCGGTGGAAGTCCTATAGAGGATCCGAACGCCCACCTTGGTATGTTCCTTGATATTTGCGATACTATCAAGCTTAATGGAGTTTCAAATGATGCTATCCGGATGAGGATGTTCGGGTTTTCTCTACGGGACCGGGCCAAGGATTGGTATAAAGGACTAAACAAAGCTAACATTCATACATGGGATGATCTATGCAAGGCCTTCCTCTCTAAATATTTCCCACCATCCAAAGCTCAAAGGCTTATCTCCGATATTTCACACTTCTCTCAACAAGGTGATGAGACTTTGTTTGAAGCATGGGAGAGGTATCGAGAGATTTTGAGAAAATGTCCTCAACATGGCTTCACGGAAGGTAAACAAATTACCACTTTTTATAGTGGTCTCACACCACACACAAGAAGCATCGTGGATGCTACTTTCGGAGGATGCCTAGTGAATCGAAATGCCAAGGAAGCCTTGAGGATTATTGAAGAGATGGCCGCCAATAGCTATCAATGGCCAATGGAGAGGGCCCCTTCTAGGAAGGTTGCTTCTATCTATGATGAGAAGTTCGATGCATTGGCAATGGAAGTTGCTAATATGAAGAAACAATATGAAGAAGAGAGGAAAGTTCAATCTCAAGCTCAAGTTCAAAGTGTTCAACAATATCAAGAGAACTTGGAGTCTAGTGGAAGTGAAGACTTGAATTTTGTAAACAAAGGCAATATGGAAATTTCAACAAAGGGGGTTTCCAAGGACAACAAGGAGGATTCCAAGGAAGGCCACAAGGAGGAAACTCTTATGGTTCTCAAGGAGGCTATCAAGCCTATAATCCAAACAACCGGAACCATCCTAACCTCTCCTACGGAAATCCTAACAACGCTTAATTGCTACCTCCCGGATTCTCCGCTTCTCAAGGAGTTATTGAAGAACCAAAGAAAACATCTCCTTTTATTGAGCAACTTGTCCAACAAATAGCAAATCAACAAAACTCGTTTATCACACAAACGGGACAAAAAGTGAGTGCATTGGAGAATTCTCTCACTTCTTTGACAAAGCAAGTGAAGATGATAGAGGGCCAAATAAGTCAAATGGCTAACCAAGCCACCACCCAACATACTCCGGGAAAGTTTCCAAGTAATATGGAGGTCAATCCAAAGAACCAATGCAATGCTATCACATTGAGGAGTGGAAGAGTCTATGAGAATCATGCTACATCCGGGAGTGGAAAATAAGTTCTTGTTGAAGACATACCTTATGAGGAGTCTCCTACCAATGAAGAGAATTCAAGGAAAGAAGTTCATGGAGAAGCTCCTAAGGCGGTGTTAGTAGAGACTCCTCTCCCTACCAAGGATGTTATTACTAAGGCTCCATTTCCTCATCGTCTAGCCAAGCATAAGGTTGACGAAAAGTTGATGAGATTCTTGGAGATATTCAACAAAGTACAAATCAACATTCCCTTGCTTGATGCACTTCGAGATATGCCCGGTTATGTGAAGTTCTTGAAGGATGCCGTTTCTAACAAGAGAAAGTTTGGTTCATTTGAAATAATTAGCCTAATGGAGGAGGTTAGTGTGGTGATCCAAAGGAAGATGCCTTTGAAAAAGAAGGATCCCGGAAGCTTCACAATAGCATGTGTGATTGGAGGGAAAAAGTTTGGAAATGTCTTATGTGATCTTGGAGCTAGCATCAATTTGATGTCATTGTCTATTTTTAGAAGATTGGATATTGGAGATATCAAACCTACTCCTATTTGTCTCCAAATGGCCGATCGTTCCATATCTTATGCCCAAGGAGTGGTTGAAGATGTGTTAGTGAAAGTTGAGGAGTTCATCTTCCCCGCGGACTTCGTTATCTTGGATATGCCGGAGGATAAGGATATGCCCCTCATTCTTGGGCGTCCTTTTCTAGCAACCGGAAGAGCTCTTATTGATGTGCAAGATGAGAATCTTACGTTTAGAGTTAATGAAGAGACCCTCACTCTTTCCATCTTTGATGCTATGAAGCGAGGAGATGACTCAACCTATGAGGAATGCAATTTGATTTCTAAGATCTCATGGAAGAAATCATCGCTAATTCTTTCTATTCTTATTCCGATTTGGATGATGCTTGTGATGATTTGTTGGAGTCTATTGCTTATTTAGAAGCAAATCAAGGATCATTGAAGGATGAGGTTCATTACCTTGATATCAACCAACCGGGGGAGAGTGGGAGTTCAAGTGGAATCTTCTTCAAACACTTCTCAAGAGTTAAAACCTATTCCCGATCACCTAAGGTATGCCTTCCTTGGTGATAATGACTTTTTTCCCGTTATAGTGTCACAACACTTGTCAGAATCCGAATTGGACAAGTTGTTGCGTGTCCTTAGGGAGTTTAAAGATGTTATTGGTTGGTCTATTGATGATATCAAGGGTATTTGTCCATCTATATGCATGCATCGTATTCTATTGGAAGATGATTGTCGTCCTAAGGTTCAACCTCAAAGGAGGTTAAATCCGGTCTTGCAAGAAGTGGTGAGAAAAGAGGTGTTGAGGCTATTAGATGCGGGAATAATTTACGCCATCTCGGATAGTGAATGGGTGAGTCCTACCCAAGTTGTTCCGAAGAAAAGGGGGATGATTGTGGTCAAGAATGGGAATGATGACACTATTGCTACAAGGGTTGCCACCGGATATCGAGTATGTATCGACTATAGGGTTTTGAATTCGGCTACAAGGAAAGATCACTTTCCTTTGCTCTTTATAGATCAAATGTTGGATCGTTTGGCGGGCTATGAGTACTATTGCTTTCTTGATGGGTATTCGGGATATAATCAAATTACCATAGCCCCGGAGGATCAACACAAGACAGTCTTTACATGCCCCTATGGAGTATTTGCTTATAGGAGGATGCCTTTCGGGTTATGTAATGCTCCGGCCACTTTCCAAAGGTGCATGATGTCTATCTTTGGAGGTTTGATTGAAAATATTATGGAGTTATTCATGGATGATTTCTCAGTTTTAGGGAAGACCTTTGATTCTTGTTTGGATAATCTCACAAAGGTGTTGCAAAGGTGTAAAGACACTTCTCTTGTTTTGAATTGGGAGAAGTGCCACTTCATGGTTAGAGATGGAATTATGACTGGGCATAAAGTTTCTAGAGATGGTTTGGAAGTTGATAGAGCTAAGATTGTTGCTATAGAGAAGCTTCCACCCCCTACAAATGTGAAATCAATCCGAAGTTTCCTTGGTCACGCGGGGTTCTATAGAAGATTCATTAAGGATTTTTCAAAAATCACAAAGCCACTTTGTGATCTCTTGCAAAAAGATGTGAAGTTTGTCTTTGATGAAGAATGTTTGAAAGCTTTTGAGACATTGAAGAAAACCCTCATCTCTACTCCTATTTTAATTAAGCCCAATTGGAGTGAATCTTTCATATTGAAGTGTGATGCAAGTGATTATGCTTTAGGAGTGGTTTTGGGGCAAATGAGAGACAAAGTTTTTCGGGTCATTCATTATGCTAGTAGAACCTTGGATGGTGCTCAAAGGAACTACACAACAACTGAAAGGGAATTCTTGGCCATTGTCTTTACTTTTGACAAATTCCGGTCATATCTTGTTGGGAATCACACTATTGTCTATTCGGATCATATGGCTATATGACATCTCATGGCCAAGAAGGATGCAAAGCCTCATTTGATTTGTTGGATTCTTCTTCTACAAGAATTCGACATGGAGATTCGTGATAGAAGAGGAGTGGATAATGTGCTAGCCGATCACATGTCAAGGCTTGAAAATCCGGTTGAAGGTGAAGATTTGAGATTGAATATCAATGAGTGCTTCCCGGATGAGAGAATCATGGTCTTGAAATGCAAGGATTCTTGGTTTGCCGATTTTGCTAATTATCTTGTGCTTCGAGAGTTGCCACCAAATCTCTCGGATTATCAAAAGGCCAAGTTCCTTAGAGATGTGAAGTTCTACTATTGGCAAGATCCATATTTATGGAGAAGATGTGTCGATGGTCTTATTAGAAGATGTGTTATGGATGGTGAATGGCTCAAGATTATTGAAGATTGTCATGAAGGACCAAATGGGGGTCATTTTGGGGCAAATCGTTCGGCTTGGAAGGTTTTTCAAAGTGGATTCTATTGGCCTTCGATTTTTAGGGATTGTCAATCATTTGTGAAGAATTGTGATAGGTGTCAAAGGATGGGGAATATCACAAAAAGGGATGAGATGCCTCAAAACATCATGGTCGAGGTTGAATTGTTTGATGTTTGGGGGATAGACTTCATGGGACCATTCCCTAATTCTTGTGGTTTTTCTTATATCCTTCTTGCTATTGAGTATGTTTCAAGATGGGTCTAAGCCATTCCAACTTCAACTAGTGATTCTAAGGTTGTGATCAAGTTTTTGAAGAAGAACATATTAACTCGGTTTGGAACTCCAAGAGCATTGCTTAGTGATGGGGGTCTCACTTCAATAATAAGTGGTTGGGAAGTGTTCTTGCTAAATATGGAGTGAAACACAAGATTACCTCTCCCTATCATCCTCAAGCCAATGGTCAAGCGGAGCTTGCAAATCGGGAGATCAAGCAAATCTTGGAGAAGACAATCACTACTCGGAAGGATTGGGCTAAGAAACTTGATGATGCTTTATGGGCCTATCGAACCGCCTATAAAACCCCCATTGGTGTATCTCCGTATCAACTTGTGTTCGGAAAGTCTTGTCACTTACCTTTGGAGATTGAACATAAGGCGTTTTGGGCTTTAAAGAAGATTAATCTTGAGTTTAAGGAGGCCGGAGTGAATAGGAAGAATCATCTTGTGGAGTTAGAGGAATGGAGAAACGAGGCTTATGAAAATTCTTGGATTTACAAGGAAAGAGCCAAGAAGTTTCATGATTTGGAGATTCGAAGCAAGGTGATCATTCCGGGTCACGAGGTTCTTCTCTTTAACTCTCGTCTTCGTCTTTTCCCCGGAAAACTCAAATCAAGGTGGACCGGTCCTTACATTGTGAGTAGGAGTTTCAAGAATGGCACATTTGAACTTCTAAAGAATGATGGTTCTACCTTCGTTGTTAATGGACATCGACTCAAGCTCTATTTCAATTCGAAGAAGTTTAAGGAGGAGTCAACCATTCTTCTTAATGATGCTTGATTCGGAGGCTATGTCGAGCTAACGACATAAAACAAAGCGCTAGTTGAGAGACACCTCAACACGTATCCTTTCTTTTTCATTTCCTTTAGTTTTTATTTCATTTTCAATTTTTTTAGTCATTTGTTACGTTTTTCGTTTCATCTTGAAAAAAAAACCAATAAAAAATTAAAAATTAAAAAAAATTAAAAAATTAAAACATGTTTAGGGGGTCTCGATAGAGGGTCGGGAGTCAGCCCCTCTCGTTGGAAGGGCCGGAAAACGGCCCAAAATCGAGCCAGAAGAGGACGGCGGTCTGGCCGGCGAGTCACACAACTTGAAGAATTGGAAAGGAGTGCAAGGATGGAGAAGCAAGCAACATCGATGATGGAGCTCTTGGAAAGCTTCCGGGATTACCAAATTGCTCAAGGGGCGACTTGGCCCTGACCACCACCATCATCATAGCTTGGAATGTTGTAAGTGTAATTTAAATCCATTATATATCTTTCCCTCCAAACTAATTTTAGAATTTATTTTCTAAAATAAGTTTGGGGGAGGGGGGTAGGATAATGAATTTAAATTACTTTAAATTGCTTTCATTTCATGTCTTGCTACTTTTCCATGTTTTAGCTTTCTTTTGCTTTAGTCTCTTTGTTTTTGTCTCTTATGATTAATGTTGCTTGGCTTTAAAATTGTGGGTTGAGGTTCTTGTGGCTTAATGGTGTCTATGTGATTCAGATTTGTTTGCTTGGATTGTGGATGAGAATTGTGGGTTGTTGATGTTGGAAAATAAATTCCTTTGTTGATGAGTTTGATTTGTGGGATGTTTTGAAGGATTGTTTTTGTGTTATTTGTTGAGTTTGTTGGATGTTTTTGAATTTGTGTGGAAGTTTGTGTTTTGTTTTGTGCAATTGGGGATGAATTAGGGTTAAATAATTACTTTTCATGAGTTTGTGGTTTTGAATGCGAAATTTTTAAGAAAGGAAAATTTTTAAGTGAATGAATGTATGCATGCTTGAGTGCGAAAGCACGTGTTGAATTGCTCATGTACATTAGAGTGAGATGCCAATGATTAATGCTAAATGGTGATATTTTTGAAATTTCTCAAGTTTAAGTCAAGCATGATTAGGGTTATTTCACTTGAATGGCTTGGAATGATTGAACTTAAGTGCTTAGGCTCTAGACAAAAAGCTTGAGAGGATTTTGAGCCTAAAACTATGCATTTTACATAGTAATATCCTTTCTTGAGAGCTTGATCTTGCATTGCATATTCTTTACTAGAACTTGCCTTGATACTCTTATTAGAATTACTACATGTTTGCATGATTAGGAGATAATCTTAGGCCATCATTGCATAGCCCAATTTCCCTAAACACTAACCTATCTTTCATTACCATTGTCGTCCCATTTTGAGCCTTGAATAGAGTCTTTTCTTCTTGAACCGGATGATAGGGGGTGAAGGATGGTTAAGGGAACCTTGGTGAAAGTTGAAAATTCATGAAAAATGTTGGGTGATGGTGAAGAGTCTTGAGATTGGTTTTGAGTTGAAAGAACACTCCTATAAGCTCAAAGTTAGAAAAGAAAAGAATAAGAACAAAGTTCTTATTGAAAAAAAAAAAAAAAAACGTAAGAACAAAGTTCTTACAACAAAAAGAAAAGAATAAGAGCATAAAGGAGTATTTCTTTAGAATTTTGATAGAAGCTTGGGTTCATTTGATAAAAAGGGGTTGGATAAGGTGGAAGATGAAGAAATTCATACTTTGAAAGGAGAAGAAAAGGGGTAAGGATGCTTGAATGTAAATTTAAGCCACTTAGCCTAAAAATTCCCTACCTTAACCAATGTCCCTACATTACAAGCTTAATAAAGACCTTTTTGATCCTAATTTGTGCATGCATTGTAGTATTAGAAACTTGAGTTGATAGACAAGCTTATGGCTAAAGTTATGCTTTGCATAATTTCGATGAGTGCTTACCTTTTCCATATGTAGAGGGATCGAGTGATACACATATTCTTTGTGAGGTCTAGAGTCGATGGTGCTTGAGTGATTGATTTCTAAGTTAGAATAGTGAGTGATCTTATGAATGTTTGGCTTGACTTGAGAATTTCCTTGAGCTAAAATGGTTTTTGATATGATATGAGGCATCGAGGAACTCAAAATGCACACTCCATACGTGTTAAGTGTTTTGATTGTTGGTTTCATTGTTCGAGACGAACAATGGCTTAAGTTTGGGGGAGTGATGAACACGTATTTTATGTGCATGTTGAGTGTATTTTGCATGATTTAAGTCTCGATTTGGGTGCTTAAGTGTTAGAAATGCTAGGGTTTCTTAACTTGTAGCATACATTCTACTGTTCTCATTTCTTTTCGGTTTTCAATCCATTTTTGTAAGAATTGGAAAGAGCATTCATGTGACTAAGGATCGATGGCTAGAAATGAGAAAGAGTCAAGTTTGATTAGGGTGAAACCCCTGGTTAAGAATCAGGAATTTGAATTTATAAAGTTAGGGTTTCACTCGTTCAAGTTTGTTTATGTTTTCCTCATTCTCTCGAGTCTCTTTATGTCTTTTTGCAGGTTGATGGAGAACTTATTTGGCTAAATTGATCATTCCATGTCAAAGATGAGTTCGTTAGGAAGCCGTAGCAAAAAACGGTTTGTAAATCGGAGTTCGTATGAGAGAGAACGGGCGAAAACGGGAAAGGCGCGCAAAAGAGAAGACGGAGTTGATCGGTCAAAGAAGGAGGGCCGGCGGCCTGACCGGTGGTCTGCTAGACCACCAGCCAAGCTGCCAAACCACCGTGAGCTGGACAGAGATTTCGGCGGTCTGGACCGGCGGTCTGCCAGACCACCGGCAGCCTCCCAGACCGCCGGTTGGCCGGAATTCCTCAACTTAAGGGGCGAGTTCGGCTCGCCCAAACTCGCCCCGGTTCGTCCTGTTTCGCCCCGATTCGACTCAAACTCGATTTTCAATGTATTTAATCCTAGAATTCACCCCATTTGGATATCTTTTACAATTTTTATTCTCCCAAGAACCCTAGAATATTTTCTCTCTTTCCTTTTTAGTATTTTGAAGATTGTTGAAGCTATACTTTGTGGATTTGCAATTGAAGACCATCTTCTTCCTCCTTATTAAATTCTCTTTCTTTTAAGCATGATTTCATTTACTTTATATGGTTTATTTCCTTTAATTATGTCTAGCTAAGTTCCTTTTGGTTTCAAATATATGAAGACATGATCTAGATTAATAGGTTGTTGGATATTGTAGTTGGATTTGCCTTCTGATTCATATGTCTTGTGGTTTGGGACTTGATTTTATTGCATGAGTGATTGGCCATCATAGAGTGCATACAAGGTGTTTGGTTAAATGCTTAGTAGGCTTTAGTTCATAACACTTGGCATCAAACCACAACATATTAGTAATTCTTGCTAATAGGAGATTCTAGATAATTAATTGAGCTATTTGGAGTTAATTTATACATCTTGAGACCTAGCGGAGATAGATGTCATAGGTTAATCCACTTACATTGATTGCTTTGAGAAAAGAGTTGATGTATATCCTATAAAGAACTCCCCTATGAATTGGATTAAATCGGTTTATTCTTGCAAATTCCAGAACCTATGTATTCTAGTGAATGTCGGATTATATTTGGAACCATAATTTCTTCTATTGATAGTTATCATTCGATACTTGTTTGCTAGTTGATTTTGTTATTTGCATTTGTCGTTAATCTTTGAAAAAATACAAAAACATGATAGATTGTAGCTTGGATAGTGATATAGATAGCTAGGTTACTAGTTGAATCACTTACACCCTTGCATTCCCTGTGGATTCGACTCGAATATACTATTCGATTATCATTGCATCCTCCTACCCTCAAAAGTAGGGCGGATCATATACAAGCTAAAAGGTCTGCTTTCTAGTATACAAATCTATCATCAGAAATTAGGATGTCCCAGTTTTTTATGCCAGATTTCCACATTGCTTGCTCTTGACAGTAGGCTCTTATGATTGTTCTCCACCAGATAACAGTTGTCAGATGACCTTTTTCCAATCAAGAACTATTCTCCTTTATCTAGAACAATGCATCTACTTTTGTCAAACTTGACATTCATTCCTTGATGGCATAGTTGACTGATACTTACCAAATTTACTTTCAATCCTTCAACCGGAAACACATTCTCTAGCTTGGGCATACCAGGAGTGGATAGATCTCCACACGCCAAAACTCAAGCTTTAACTCCATCCCCAAAGGTCACGGTTTGACCATTTACTAGCTCAAGGTTGATTAGGATCTGCTTGTTACCTGTCATATGCATAGAACATCCACTATCAAAATACCATGCATCTTTAGTTTCAGCCAGAAGTGCAGTGTAAGCAACATATCCTCTGAAGCTCAAATTTCTTTCGCCAAACTGAGCATCTTCTTGATATCGACTTCTTCTTCTGCCATCATTTGGTGAATTAAACTTTCTCACCATTCTAAACCGATCCTCTTTTAGTTTCCTGCAATATGGCTGTATATGTCCTGGAGCTTCACAATAATGACAGAGACGACTAAATGTTCTTCCAGATGTTCTTACTCCTGTTCTTGAATTCTGAACATTCTGCTTTGCTGTCTCAAAAACATCGGTTTCACCTTTATCTTTGATGATGCTCGTTGAACCATACCCCAGACCAGATTTATCATTAGCAATTTTTCCAGCTCCTAGAATTTCATCTAGTTTTGCAGTGCTATAATTCATTATCTTCATCAATTTCAGATTTGCTTCATTAACTTGATTGACCTCCTTTCCTTTGAGCTATGCAAGTTGATTCTGTAGCTGATTATTTCTTATAATCAACTTATCACGTTCTTCCTTCACTTCCTTAAGTTCCTTCACGAGATCCTTATTCAGCTCAGCTACTAGGATACATTTTTCATTCATCTCCTTATAAGCATTTGTAACCATCTGTTCAGCATCCGATTCACCTTCACTGTCATCATTTTCTTCAAACACTTTTTCCAAATCATCATTTTTAAGTTCTTCACTCCCACTAGCTTTAACAGTGTAAGCCTTGTTTGGAGGAGTAGGATCATCTTCAGTTCCACTGTCATCACATTCTTCCTCATCACTGTGCGAAGCTCTATAGGATTTGTTTCCTTTCCTTTTCAGATTTGCACACTCAGGCTTGATATGGCCTTTACCACCACACTCATGACAAACAATGTCTTTGTCATGATCTTTCTCGTTTTTCTTCCCAAAATTTTCACCTTCGTTTCTTCTCCCTTTAAATCGCTTGATTGTTTTATTAAACTTCTTAGTGAGAAGAGCAAGTGACTCTATAAAATCCTCCTCACTTTCTTGGCTATGCGGAACCTTTACAGATGATTTTCCGCCAGCAACCAAAGCAAGACTCTTCCTTTTACGAATATCTTCTTCACGCATTCCCATTTTGAAGGTTCTGAGAGATCCAACTAGTTCATCAAGAGACATTTGAGTCAAGTCTCTAGCTTCTTCAATTGCAACAACTTTGAAGTCAAACCTTCTGGGAAGTGATCTCAACACTTTTCTGGCTAATTTCTCCTGTGATATTTTTTCACCCAAATTAAAGCACTCATTTGCAATGCTCTTTAATTTAGCATGAAAGTCTGACACACTTTCATCTTCTTCCATCTTTAGCATCTCAAACTTCGATATCAGTTGCTGAAGTCTCTGAGCTTTGACACGAGTACTTCCTTCATAAGCATTTTGCAGAGTTTCCCATGCTTCTTTTGCAGTGGAACAGGTAGAAATAAGATTGAAATTGTCAAGATCTACAGAATAAAGTATTGCATTCAATGCTTTCTGATTCATCCCAGAAACTTTATCGTCATCTGTACTCCATTTTTCCATGGGTTTTTGCTTCCCTTCAGTATCTTTAGGCTCAGTCCATACTTCTACTACAGATCTCCATGCCTTTTCATCCACAGATCTGATGTAAGCAGTCATTCGAACTTTCAAATAATTATAGTTCTTCCCATCCAATATGGGTGGTCCGTTGGAGGATCCTCCACCTCTCAGTAATTCCATCACAGATAGCACAACTCAGCAAAAACTCCCAAGATCGAAAATAATAAATCAACACGAAAACCTGCTCTGGTGCCAATTGAAATTGCTATGTTATGCAGTATCTGTTCTTTACTATATTCTTAAACTTTTACTTGAAATAAGAACAACAGGAAAAACAGAAAAGTAAAGAACACAAAACTTGGTAACCCAGTTCGGTGATAAACACCTACGTCTAGGGGACAAATCTGAGAGAATCAATCTACTAATATGAAGCAGAGAAGTACAAGACTTTACACAAAAAAGGACTTCACCTTATGTCACCTAGACTTCTGTTTACAACTCCTTTTTGTGTGTGAATTGAACTACGAGAATCACTCGTAATCAGGCTCCCGCTACCGGCAGATAACACCCATTCTATACCCTTAAACACAAAAGGAATAGACTCTTTTTGAATCACAGATTCAGACACCAATCACAATAAAACTAAGAAGTAGTTTTATTAAAACACACTCACTACCCAAAAACCCAAAAATTTGCAGAAGCAAGAACACACGACACACTCTCAATGTTCACACTCTCTTCACAAAAACGGCCACTCCACAAAGTGCAGATCTTCTCCTTTATATACTTCACCAGATATGGAAATAGTTCAACCCTAGGAGATCTCTGCATATCTACAAATATATGGTAATATCCTTGATAGTATCTCACCATATAATCCTCCATATTTATCCAAATAATAATATTTGAATAAATAAAATCACATGCAATTTATTTTCATGAGCAGCACAGCGGATACCATCTCAACATAAATTGCAATTTGAATATAGAAGTGTTGCAATAACAAAAACCCTTCTATTGATAAACATCAAAGATAACTATTTATTTAGGACTTCTGAATCTCCCTAGTATAAATAGAGCCTTTTCCACTCTCATTCTACACATCGAAAATTCCCTCTCATTTTATTCATCGAAAAGCAAGAATTATCCTAGCATTCGTGACGTAAATAGCCATATTTTAGAGTTTAGTGCGTGTAAGTGCAGAAGATAAGTTAGAAAGAAGGGAGTTCGAAGGTACGGTATCATGCGTCAGCTCCGGAGAAATCTCCGGTAGCAATGACGTTGTCAACATCCACCGCTCCAATGTTCTTCTTTGATTTATCTTTGCTGCATCTCAACGAATCTATTTTCTGTTGGAAATGGAAAGCAAGTTCGTAGAGTTATTATTGGTTCTCTCTTTTATCTCTTGTCCCACATTGAATTTGTGAGCTTAAGTGGGAGGGATTAGAGCATTATATATATTGTTTCCTTGTCCCATATCGAAATTGTGAAGAAAAACTTAAGAGGGATGAGCCTATAAATATTTTCCTCCACCTCCTTTTCAAAACACACCAAAAAGGGAAAATTACCATATTTCTCTAATTTTCTTTTTTCTCTTTATTTTCTTATCTAAGTTTTCTTTCCCTCCACATTTTTTGTCGTGGGGCTTCATGGGCTTAGTGGCTAGGGTTTGTGGGGGCAGTTTGGAGCCCTATATATACGTTGTCGTACTCTTCATAAAGAGACATGAAAACCCTACCTGCTTTAGCCGTAGCCACCGTCGACTTCCTTGCCGCAAAGCGTCTCCATCTCAAAACTCATGAGTGTACGTGAGATTTGAGAGCTGTGTTAACCTTCAAGAGTGATTCGGCACTGAGACTTGGCACCGAGGGTCTGCTGGAAATAGCTTTTAGGGCAGTGGTTCGGTCACGGCACAACGATAACCTTTCTCTCCTTCTTGTTGTTGTGCAAGTTCTTTCCATCCTTTCGGCTCCAGTTCTAACAATCTAAAGCTATTCATGGCCTTGTCAAACCGTACCTTGTCTGATTTATCAAAGTTGGAGCCCGTTGATGGTTCAAAATACAAGATAAGACCTCTAACTCTGTGAATTATGCTTATGTTATCAGATTGCGTACTATGGGTCTTATTCCTGCTTTAAGTCACAATGATGATTTAAATATGAAATATGTGTTGTAGCAAAGTTTGCTAAGAAGTCTTTTAAAGTTGTGAAACTTAGATCTTCTGTTTTCTTTTAGCTAATTCACACAGACTTAGCAGAATTTAGAAGCACTGTTAGTAGAGGTGAGAAGATATACTACATCTCTTTATTAATGATTTCTCTCTATACACTCGTTTATATCTGTTGGGAACTAAGGATGAGGTTGCTGATATATTTCTTAGATATAAGGTTAAAGTAGAGAATCAGTTAAGATCCGATAGAGTATGAGAATATAGTACCTTGTTCCTAAAGAACTTTTGTGAGAAACATGAGATCATACATGAATTTACTGTTCCTTATTATCCTGAACATAATGGTATTGCTGGGAGGTAAAATAGAACCCTTAAGAACATGATGAATGCTATGTTGCTTAGTTTGGGTTTACTTAACAATATATGGGGGAAAGTTGCCTTGTCTGCCTGTTATGTTCTTAATCG
>CM038120.1:12285442-12431740 GCA_001642375.2 Mentha longifolia | reverse complement strand
TTCTGCTCAAGTTAGACAAGACCCCATATGAGTTGTGGAAGGGTTTTGCGCCCACTTTGAAATTCTTGAGAGTGTGGGGGTGTCTAGCTAAGGTGAGGTTGAATAATTCAAAGCAGGTGAATGTTGATTCTTCAACTTTTGATTGCGTGTTTATTGATTATGCTCGTAACTCTGCTGCTTATCGGTTTTTATCCATTGGTGATAATTTTATTTGTGAATCTTGAGATGCTGAGTTCTTTGAGCATGTATTTCCTATGATGTCTTATGTTTTTGTTGCATAGGTTTATGGTAAATGGTTCTCAATCATATCTTTATGCTAAAACTCATGGATCCAAATGTGTGCTCATATGCTTATATGTGGATGATATGTTGATCTTTGGCACTTGCCTTGATATTGTGTTAGAAACAAAATCTTATTTGTCATCTGGTTTTGATATGAAAGATTTGGGTGAGGCTGATGTCATCCTTGGTATCAAATTGGTGAAAACTAGTGATAGATATGGGTTGAGTCAGTCACCTTATGTGGAACAAGTGCTGAATAGGTTTAATTATAGTGATCTGGTTCCTGTAAGAACTCCTTGTGATTCTAGTGTTCATTTAAAGAAGAACGATGGTGATGATGTTTCTCAAGAACAATATGCTAGAATTTTAGGGAGTGTGATGTATCTGATGAATTGTACTAGACCTGACATTGCATATGCTGTGAGTCGATTGAGTTGTTACACTTATAAGCCTAGTGAGGAGCATTGAGATACTTTGTATCGATTATTGAAGTAAAGGAACTAAAGATCTTTGCTTGCACTACTCATATTTTCCTGAGGTGGTAGAAGACTAATGTGAAGCGAACTGGGTTTCTGATTATGGTGACGTAAGCTCCATGAGTGGATTTGTGTTCACTCTTGGTGGGGGTGCTGTATCTTGGAAGTCTGGAAAATAGACGTGCATTGGAAGCTCGACCATGGAGTTTGAGTTTATTGCTTTAAAACTTGCAAGTCATGAAGCACAATGGTTGCGAGAACTGCTAGGATGATATACCATTAGGTAAGAGGTCAGAAGCTCCTATTTCTCTTCGTTTGTGACTCTCAATCTGCTATTTCTATTGCAAAGAATAGCATCTATAATGGGAAAAGGAGATACATTCAAGTGAGACATGTTGTGGTGAGAGAAATGATTGGAGATGGGGTTATTTCTCTTGACTATGTGAGGTCATAGAGAACTTGTCAGATCCTTTCACCAAAGGTCTCATAAAGCGTCAAGTGCAAGAACTTGTTGCTAGAATTGGTATGAAGACATTGAATGAAGAAAGTTGACATGGTGGATACCTAATAGGTCAAACGAAACTATATTTTCTTATCTTTATTCTATTGTCTATTTTTCTGTATTAACATATGTTAATTACAGTTAGTGGTATAGCCTTGAGCTATATGGTTCTGCTGCGGAGAACTTTGGACATAGAGGAATCATCACCTTGTGAGGTAATTCTACTGCGGTAGATTCTGATTGTACTATGATTTTGTTGAGGTTGAGCATTTTGGGCTCTTAATGATTCATGCAGTTATGTTTTGTGAAACATTTGTGATATATTATATGCGTATAATATATTTAGTGCCTTGGCGATTGCACTTTCATAGAATCACCTAAGTGTGTGTGAAGAGGTGGCACTCTTCTATGAAATGATTTTCTAGAGCACACATGAGAATCGAAGGTATTTGCCTTGATATTATCGCGGAGACGTATTTCTTAAGGAATGATGTGTGTTGTGAGGGTGAACATATGAACTCTTAAAGTTCAAGCTGAAAAGCACTTTTTGAGATTCATATGTTTTCCTGCTTCACTAACATACAAATTCAAATCGAAAGATATTTGTATTTATACATCAATATTCCTTTCCTTATTGACTTTCCATTTGTGGGGGATTGTTGGAAATGGAAAGCAAGTTCGTAGAGTTATTATTGGTTCTCTCTTTTATCACTTGTCCCACATTGAATTTGTGAGCTTAAGTGGGAGGGATTAGAGCCTTATATATATTGTTTCCTTGTCCCACATCGAAATTGTGAAGAAAAACTTAAGAGGGATGAGCCTATAAATATTTTCCTCCATCTCCTTTTCAAAACACACCAAAAAGGGAAAATTACCATATTTCTCTAATTTTCTTTTTTCTCTTTATTTTCTTATCTAAGTTTTCTTTCCCTCTACGTTTTTTGTCGTGGGGCTTCGTGGGCTTCGTGGCTAGGGTTTGTGGGGGCGTTTGGAGCTCTATATATACGTGGCCGTTCTCTTCATAAAGAGACACGAAAACCCTACCTGCTTTAGCCGTATCCACCGTCGACTTCCTTGCCGCAAAGCGTCTCCATCTCAAAACTCACGAGTGCACGTGAGATTTGAGAGCTGTGTTAACCTTCGAGAGTGATTCGGCACTGAGACTTGGCACCAAGGGTCTGCCGGAAATAGCTTTTAGGGCAGTGAATCGGCCACGGCACAACGATAACCTTTCTCTCCTTCTTGTTGTTGTGCAAGTTCTTTCCATCCTTTCGGCTCCAGTTCTAACATTTTCTTCAGTAGGATCTCAGTTTCTTTCTTTGGTTTTCTGTGAATTCTGTATCTATGGTCGAAGGTGGAGATTATCCAGTTAATGATTATCTTCTTTCATCAATTGAGCCATTTCGTCTGATCTTTTCTGCAAAGTAATGTCGACAAAAATCTTCTTCTCAAAGTGTTTAGATCATTTTCTCTCGCCTCTCTAAGTAATTGTATGGTTATATACGTGTAAGTGCTGCATGTTTTGTGTTATCCAACTCATCACTCTTAAATTAGATAATTAGTTATAGGTATGAAGATGAAATGCTGCGATTTGTCTTATTCAAGTTATAGCCTTTAATTATATATATATATATATATATAGGGACATGTGTATATTAAGGTATTGGATTAAATTATGTGGCATCATGATATTTTTTTGAATTCATTATTTTATTATTATATATATAATTACGTATAGATTGTTATATCAATTTGTCATGCAAAGATGCTAAGAATTAAAATTCTTGTGTGCCATTTAAGTTCTTTATTTTATAAAATTAGTAATTAAGATTATATTTTCTTTAGGCGAGACCTGTAGGACTTAACGGTTTAATTGCAGTTTCCAAGGAATCAAGTCAAGAAAGGTTAAGGTGGGGGGAAAAAGTTGCATTTTCGTGTTTATCCTTGTTATTAGTTTTGCTCAATTGGTATGTGTGATATGCAGCTTTAGCTTACGAGTTAATAAGAATAAAGAAGTGTCATCTTCGGACGTAAAATAAAGAAAGTTTCGTCTTCAGACGTAATATAAAGGAAGTTCGTCTTTGGATGTAAAATAAAGGAAGTTTCGTCTTCGGACGTAAAAATGAAAATAAGAAGAAGAACATATTTACATATATTCTTTTGTAGTAATTCTTATAATATGGATAAATACAACTCACTGAGTTTATAGTACTCACCCCAAAACTATTTTATTTTTTCAGGAGCAGACTTGGGCAACGAGCGGCGTGGTGGATGATGGTGGTGTCGGAATTAATTTTTAATAAACTAGATTAATTCCTGAATAATGTATTAGTTAAAGACTTCTGCTTGCAAGTATTTTGTTTCGGTTTTTCTATAAGAATTATTTCATCTATTTTTTTAGTAATTAATAAATATAGTTTTCTTTTTAACAAACCAATTATTTTATTTATGAAAATTGGGGCGTTACACTTCCAGACTTATAATTTGGGATGGAGGAACCATGAGAACCTCAGGTATGGAGGGAACTACTTCCAAGCACATCCGGAAGTTCAGCAACAGAATCAACAACAAGAGTCTTTCTTGACCAAGTTCATGCACTATCTGTCCAAGGAGAATCAACGGCTATCAGTGGAATTTGAGGAGTTCAAGACAGAAAATAGAAGACTAATGCAGTTGATTGTCACTCAACTCTCCAATCTCACTCAAGTTATAAACAAGCTTGACCAGGAGCAAGAAGTGTTACCATCTCAAGGCACGTTGAATCCCAATCCACAAGTCAATGCGGTGACTTCGCTGAACAAGATGTCATATCCTAGTCAAGCAGAGCTGCCAGATAAGGAGATAATGGAGGTTCAGGATGCCACTCATGAAGAAGAGGAAAATGAGCCGGAACAAGAGAAGGAGACCACCTTGGTCAAGATGGCAGAGAAGGAACAGATCAAGATCAGACTTCCCTTTCGAGGGAGGTTAGCTAAGAAGAAAGAATCAGAACAAGAGACAGAGACCACCTGGCCCAAGGTGGTAGAAGAAGAAATCATGCCACCTTTTCCTGGAAGGTTGACCAAGACTAGTGAAGATGAGGAAACAAGGAAATTTCTCAAGGCATTCAAGAAGGTGGATATCAATATTAGCTTGGTCACCGTGCTGAAGTCTAAGCCAAGATGTGTCGATTTCTTGAAAGAACTCTGCACAAGAAAAGGTCGATACCTTGACAACGAAGATCGCTTTGAATTTGTAGAAAATGTCTCCACTGTGCTCAAGAGAGATCTCCCGGTCAAGTGCAAAGACCCGGGAATGTTCTTTGTTCCATGTGTGATTGGAACCACCAAAATTGACCAAGCCATGTTAGATCTTGGTGCCTCAATCAATGTCTTACCACTTGCCGTACTAGGAGCTACACATTGGTCCACTTAAACCATCTCGGTTCGTGATCAAGTTAGCAGACAAGTCAAACTTCTATCTAGTGGGTATTGTGGAGGATGTCTTGGTTAAGGTTCAGGATCTATATTTCCCTGCTGATTTTTACGTGCTAGACATGGGCAGCACAACGGTCAAGAAGCCACTCATGTTACTAGGTCGTCCGTTTCTCATAACGGCTAGATGTTAATCGATTGTGAAACTGGGGAACTCACATGCAAGTATGGAGCAGAAACGGTGAAAATTGATATCTACAAGGCGGAACAACATCCACATGGTGCAAAGATGGTTAATTTTATGGAATCGGTCAATGAGATGGCAGAAGATGTCTTGCCAGAGATAACAGTCAAGGACAAAAGTGATCAAGTCATTCAAGGGAGTACGATGGTGAGAGAAGTGCTACTCGAGCATATAATCGAGTGGGATGAAGACGATGATGAGGGACTCGTTGAAGAAGAAATATTGGAAGACATAGACTTTGAAGCCGAGCAAATATGGTTGCCTCAACCCAAGCCAAAAGACAAGTTGATGCCTCCCTTGATCAAGCCACCAAAGCTTGAACTGAAGACCTTGCCTAAGATCACGATCGAGGATGAGTGTGATCACATTATACAAGAAGGATCAGCAAGAAATGAGGAAGATGAAGAGGTTTTACGAGCTAAGGGAGCAGAAGCAGATCTCAAGGGGATAAGCCCAAAAATGTGTAAGCACCATATCCTCCTAGAGCAAGATGCATTGCTTGTCAGAGATCCTCAAAGGGAGCTCGACCCAATGCTGAAGGAGGTGGTCAAGTTAGAGCACAAGACGTTTTGGTCCATGAGCAAGATGAACATGGATTGGGATGAAACATGTCAGAATAGGGAGCTTAGTCTCCAAGAGTTGGAAGAAATCAGATTGAGGGCTTATGACAATGGAGTTGTGGAGATCAATGAGATGGACCTTGGCCAAGAAGTCCTAGAGAAGAGTGTTGATCAGGAAGTAAGTCGAGCCAATGACAATAAAAAGAGGCGCTGACCAAAAGGCAACTTGGTACGTTTTTGTTTTATTTTAAGGTTTTAATAATCTCCAAGCAAAGTGTGTGAGTGTGTAGGTTTTGTTGTTTTTCCCTCATGGCTCAAGAGTGGACATCAGTTGTCTCGAGCAGGAAGTTTGTTGTTTTGTGTTGAGCAGGAGCAGCAAAGTCAAGAGACAAGAAGAACGGGACCATGGCAAGTGAATTGACCAAACTAGCTAGGATCGTACATACTATGAGCAGTGGAGAACAAGGAAAGGCTAAACTCCTCAGCCTTTGCAGTTGCACTAATGAAGAACATCATGTCTAAGCCTACGAAGCAAAGAAAGAGATGAGCACTTCGACTTGACCACCGCCTTGAGAATGTTTGCGATCAAGGAAGATGAAGAGGGAAAAGCTTAAGATTGCCAAGAAGGTGGAGAAGCCACCAGGCAACCCAAGTTGAAGAGTGCTCTGAACCAGATTATCCAGCTCCGCCATTCCCAAATCAATTGAAGATGACTTGAGAGCCACCTTGGCTAAGATAAGGAGTGATCTGCAAGCAATTCAGAATGACCAGCTTGCCTATATTGACCACATGGGATTCAGGTACTTCCCTGCATCTCCTTAAGTTGTTCCTCCCAAAAAAAAAAAAAAAAAAAAAAAAAAAAAAGAGAAGAAATGTTGAGTCAATACCTCAATCAGTCAGCACTTTGCCTTAGGCAAAGTGTGTAAGTGGGAGAGGGGTTGTGTCTAAAAAAAAGAGTCTTTTATTTTGCAACTAGCATGAGTGTCTGTATGTTGAGCATGATGATTTGATGTGATAATTACATATAACCTGAGCAAGCTGTATGATCGTTGAGGATGATAGAAATTAGATAGCATGTTAAATAACCCTGTGAGATTTGAGCCTTAACATACTAATATATGCCTTGATCAGTATGATTTATTTCTGTGTGAGTATAATGTTTGGCTTGATATGTTCTAGAACTTGCCTGTCTATCTCGATCAAGACCCAGCAGATTTGTGAAAGATTTCTAGATGACTTAGGCATGTTCATTCTATTACCCCAGAGCCAAAAATGACTACTCTACATTTTATCCCTTTGTTAGCCCCTTTGAGCCGAATATTTATTTCAATTTTCACTTAAAAATTCACCTTGATCAATACAGTCTACACGATCGTATGACTTAAGGCAGAATTAGAAGAAGGGAGGGGATAAAATAAAAAATAAAAAAGGGGAAAGAATGGAAGACACCGCATAAGGGTTTGGGCAAGAAGAAAAAGAAAAAGAAAAAGAAAAAAAAAAAAAAAAAGGGAAAAAAATGTATATGCCCAAAAATATGTGTGCTAAGGCCCGAAAAAAATTGAGGGATGTTGAGCAAGGAGAAGGGTGGTTATCTGCCTTAAAACTTAGTTTATACTGACCTTAACTAGTTCCAAATTCTTCCCACCTATGCCATAAGCCACATTACAACCCTATAAAGACCTAAAGATGGAAACCTTGTCCAAACTAAGAGGATGGAGATCTTGAGATGGCAGGCAAGCCTATGGGACAATCTTGATCAAAACATCAATGAGCGAAAACATTTGACCTAAACACATAATGATGAGTGTAGTAAGGATGATTCTCATACTTGCATGATATCTATCTTGACCAACTCTATTATATGTTTTAATCACTTGTCATCTGTTTATCATGCTAGTTGTTTGAGTTTTTTTATTTTTGTTCTTTTTGGGTAATTCATCTTACACGCTTGAGGACAATGCGTGATTAAAGTGTGTGAGTGTCACGAGCCCAAAGTTCGTCATCTTTTTGAGTCTTGTTTAAGTTAAATCAAGTCTAGTACTTGTGTACTTTTGTGTCTTTTTGTGTCTGGGAGGACACAATTGAGGATTGCAGGGGATCGTGGTCAAAACATGTCTCATTCCATAAAAGAGGCAAATTCTCAACTGTTTGTAACTTGGGCAAGCTGGAGTTCAAGACAAGGTACACAAGGCACTGGGAATTGAGCAAGGCGAGAAGGAGTAGCGCGCAAGAAATGATCCTTCCGAAAGAGATATATAAGGAAAGAAATCAAGAAGATCATTCGGCCTTATTTGAAAGATTTGACTGATTTGCATATCACCAAGGATATTGGGCAAGACAGAGCACAAGTCAAGACTTTGGTCAAGGAAACGCTAATTCTGGTAATAGCGGAAAATAAGGAAAAAAATCATTTACTCCTTGATTGATGGATCTGCACAAATTAGACCTTATTGCATATATGGATGGAGATATTTGAAGCTATATATAAAAGGAAACAAACATCTCAAACCCTAGCTTATCCAACATGAAATGGACCAAGCCCAAGGCCCACTAGAACCCTATATAAGGTCTTGCCAGCATCAACAGCAGCTAGGGTATGGCATGACAGAGCATTTTCTTTTCTTCTTTTCGTTTCTTTTATGTTCTATGAGTATTTGTGAGGAGATAAACAAGTCCTACGGGCACCTTTAATTTTCATCATGTTTTTTTTTTCGATCTTGGTCAGGATCTGCCAAGTGATTTTTAGATATCAAGTATGCTTTTCATTTATTTCTTTATGTCATTTACTTTCAGTATAAGTAGCTAATTTTATTTACTTGGTTTGGGTGAGATGATTTAATTCAGAATGGTAAAGCCTTGAGAGGTCTAATTGGTCTTGAATAATTATGCATGCATGTTCCCGAAGCACTAGGTCAAGGAATCCGAATAATTGGATCAGCCTTGGGTGTTAAGTGGACGGTAACATTTAAGGTTAATTTGATTTACAAATAATAACCGGATCTAGGTGTCGATGCCCTCTTTACCCCGGATAGTGTGACTTATGTGGGTGTTTGTGGTCGCATGTCTTGGGCATGCTAATAGGCCAGTTGGGCTTCCTGGTATTTTTATGCTGTCAAGACAGTATCGTCGCATCCGAGGAGAGTGTCTTGGTCAAGTCGGGATTGGTAGGGGGTCCTTTACTTTTTTACTTTCTCTAATCTGTATGGGCATGCTGGGCAAGGTAGGGTGTGTGCATGACGCGTGACATTCGAGGCACATCCTACTGATCAAATTATCTATAACCAACGATGTGCATGTGTAGGGAATTACCTTTGAACCAATGACTGAGGCACTATTTCTGATTTAATGATTCAATCTCAAGCTAAGTTGTCTTTTATTACTGATCTCTCTTGTATTTTATTTCAGTCTTTATTTTAGTTGTTTCATTTCAGCATGCTGGTTACCATCTTGCCCAAGGCAAGCCCCAAATACAATCCCGTGACAAAGAGACAGAAATTCACCAACTCCCTGTGGATCGACCATATACTTGCCACTAGCGGAACCTAGTGTGAGGGATAGTCACTTACAAATTTATCTTGATGGAGTCACCACGACTTAGCTCCGTCAATCCTCTAATCCATAGTAGCCATTTTTAAGGGAACCTCTTGCTTCGTAGCATATCAAGCAAGTAGCTCCACTCCACCGAGTCGTACGCCTTTACAAAGTCGGCCTTCACTATTAATCTACTGACCTTCTTCTTCTTCGCATCTTCTATGGCTTCATTCAGTACCACCACCCCGTCTGAAATGTTCCTGCCTTTTATAAGTATGGACTGAGCATCTCCAATCAGCTTGTCCATTAAGCCTTTCATCCTTCTTGCAAGAACTATTGCTATTATTTTATACAAGCTTCCAATTAGAGAGATGGGCCGGAAATCCTTATACTCTTATTAACTTAGCCTCATCTTGATTCATTAACCCTCGTATACTTATACCTCATTAGGTTAGGTATCAAATGGATGATGAGAAGCTATTGAATAATAAGGATGAAGGTTCATGGTTGATTAATGGATTATGAACAAAAGTTCCTATACTTAGCCAATTGGCGGACTCGACATACTTCAAATAATTGATCAAAGAGGCTTCACTTGATACTTAAGAAACGATCTTGAATCTTAAGATGAAAGTCAGGACTTGTATCCTTGTCATGAAAAGGATTCAGTGGAATGGAACATGTTAATTGATCACAATAATTTGATCTTCAAAGATCAATTACACTACATAATAATTTTACCTTCAAAGATCAATTACACTACATGAATGAAGGTTGGCGTTCAAAGAATGATACAAAATGAATTTAACGTGATGAAGTAATGATCAAGGTTCAATTTAATCAACATAAGTCATATGGAAGATTGACTTAAAATTCTTGAAATTAAACTTAGCTAGATTGGTCACTCTTTAAAGAAAAGGCTATAACTTGAGCAAATGATGTGAGTGTATGGAAATACATTATTTTAAGTATTAGCAAGTTTATGTAGTTGTGATCAAGTGAAACACGTTTTTATCCGCTGTACAAAACTGATATGTTTAAAAGTTTGTTTCACTTAAAGAGAAACATGCTCAGAGTCCAGCTGGAGGAATGATTTGACAGTTGGAAGATATCCTTGGAGATTCCTAACGAATTTTGAAGATCAAGATCATATCCTTTAAGATATGGAAAAGAATATCGGATATATTCTATGGGGATATCCATGTGCTACAAGAAATCGAAGAAGGAAGCAAATCTTATTCAACAAGGAAAGGCCTCCGTGTTTTCAAGTTAGAATATGACTCTATTTTACAAGTCTATAAATACTCGATCAATTTATTATTGAGATTGTCGAGTGATTTATTGTTTATGGCAAACACGAGAATTGTATGAGCTATTATTTATTAGGTTTGAGTGTTTATTGTACGAGCGAGTTATAAGCTCAAGAGGAAAAAGTTCACGAGTGCTAGGTTGAGAGTTGCTATCTTCAAGTTTATTATTGAAGAGAGTAGACAAGTGAGGAGTAGAGAGCGATCTGGGTGAGAGCTAATACTTGTATCTCTGAATCTCTTGACAGTGGATTGTTTCCTCAGGAAAAATCCACCCAGAAGTAGATGTGATTATCACCGAACTGGGTTACCAATTTTTGTGTGTTGGTTAGATCTAGTTTTGCATCTGATTTCATAATTAGTCCAGTTTAAAGTAAAACCACGGTACAAGTTAAACAATTTCAAATGATCTTTGATTGAAGAGTGAGACATATGAATAGAAAGCTAAGAGCATAAGCTTTCTAAAGATATAGGTTTAGAGCTTTGAAGTTAAGTGGTTCATGAGATGCAAGCCAAACTCTAGCACTGTTCATACAAGGAATTTTGAAGTTGAGTGGTTCATGAGATACAAGCCAAACTCTAGCACTGTTCATACAAGACTACAACAGTTTAGTAAAACATTTATTTCTCTCATACTATAACTTGAATTAAGGCATGGCTTATCAATCTGGAAAGCTGAGATTCAAGGCTACAACATAAATTAATTCTAGATTTTTTTATCACAAAAGGGTTGAGGATTGTACCCTCATCAATCAAGAGATTGAATTCTGGAAATGAAAACAGCACAAATTCGATACCCTGACTTTGAAGGACTGCAACTCACTCAATACCTAATATCACAAGGTGTACGAGCTAGAAAAATGAAGTTAAGTGAGTGTAGAACAAATTCATGTTTCACACTTGTGCCGAGAAAAGAAAGGAAAATAGTTGAAGTCAAGGATGGAAGATCGGTGCCGAATCTGTTTTTCCAGAATTTCACGAAGTGACACATCAACTTCAAAACATCATTGCGAACTCATATGAACTTGGTTTTGGGCGTGTGATATGTCTATGGAAAGCTAAGACAACATACTTTAACATAAAAAATGAATCAAAGATCAATAGTTTATACAGAATCAAGCTCGCAAGTATAGGGGTAAATTCTGAAAATTCAAATAAAGTTCTTTGAATTTCATGAGCTAAAACATCATCCTAAGGGCTCTAAATCGATGAATCAAGACTGGATACAACAAGATAAACATGAGGACATCATCATATAGAAGCAAAGAGGATTCGGCCTTGAGTGTATACCACGTTGGGGTATAGGGAGATAATTCTAGCATCTATCACTTCTTGGATTCGATCTTAGAGGTTTTGTGATTTTCATCGTTATCTATCGAGTCTTCCGCTTGCGTGTTCGGTGCTCAGTTGTCAAGGATTGCATCAACGATAGCTTGTGGTAATGCAGAAGTAGTGGTAGCTAGGCTCCGTAACCCCTTGTACCTATTTCCTTTTAATAGTAAATAACGGACGATCTAACAAACAAACCATGCACAATTACTTGAAAAATAATGCCCCTCCTTGACCTATTTTTTTGATTACATACCCTCAACGACAAGTGACTCAAAACTAAAAATATATATATATATTTACGATTACCCGGTAAATATTACTCCATCTGTCTTGCTGAAAGTGTCTTACTTTAATATTTTATACCTCACATATATTCAAAAAGTATGACACATTCGGCGCGATGGAGGCAGTACTGTACCATTCATTACATTATGTTTTAATAATTATCATATTTTTGTAATATTAAATTTAATCGGTTATATGACTCTATTTTTCACTGAACTATCATGATAATGAGTAATGCTCCCCTACTCACCGTGGGCATGCTTCATATGCCCACAGATGAGGTGGATACATTATATTTAAGGAAAAAATTAATTAGTTTACCTTATAAAAATAAATCCTATTAAAAAAAACTAAACCCTATCAAATAAAGTTAAACCCCAAAAAGAAAAATCATTGACGTGGCACTGCTACGTCAGTCGTGGGCACATTAAGCGTGCCCAAATGTGCCCACAGTGAGTAGGGGAACATTTCTCTCATGATAATATCATTTCATCTTGTATTATCTTCTTCTTCGTTTTTTACGTACTGTACGTAATATCAATAAAATTTTAAAAAATTGTCACGGTTCTCCTTGATATATCTTTTTCTGGATCCGTACCTAGTGATAGTAATCTATTACAGATGTTATGCTAAAATATTTTATCTTTTTTCTTTTCCCCCACCAAACACTCCGTCAAACTTTGTCGATTTCTATTTAATTAAATACTCCCTCTGTCCTCCATTTAGTGACTTTCTTTTTTCAGCATGTGTGACACGCGTTTCCACGCTTATCGTTGATGAGTTTTAAAATGAATTTTTGAAGTATGTAGTATCCCGTAAAAGAAAGAATACTTCAAAAATTCATTTTAAAACTCATCAACGATAAGCGTGGAAACGCGTGCCACACATGCTGAAAAAAGAGGGTCACTAAATGGAGGACGGAGGTAGTACGTTAATTAGAATATCAACTACACGTAAATTAGTAAATAGTAGTATTAAAATATTGGAAATACAGCCCATGCTTTATAATTAACCTAGAACATACTTGAACTAAAAGTAATAGATATTGCCATATAATGAAAAACTCAATAAGTAGCAAAGTCTAGTTAATTAATTAATTATTAAAAACCAAAATAATAGTAAAAAATAGAAAAGGAAATAATAATAAAAAAATAGAAACAGATCCAATTAGGAATCATGCAGCGCATAGGGTTTCTCTTTCACAAGGTGCATGCAGAAGAATCCTTTTTGCCTATAAATTCGGAAGCACTCTCTCTAAACTCTTATTTGGAAACAATGTACAGTAGTTGCTTATGATCTGTGATTTTGGGTGGGGTTTATAGTTTATAGAGAGAGAAAACGAAGTATGGGTCGGCCAAAGATGGAGAACCCTGCTAGTAAGCAAGCTGCCTTCAACAAGAGAAGGGCGGGATTGTTCAAGAAGGCTCACGAACTTTCCGTTCTTTGCGATGCTGAAGTCGCCATTATCAATATCTCCTCCGAAGGGAAACTCTATCAATTTGCCAGTTCCAGGTGCCATATCATTCTTCATTACCCTTTGCTAATTTTATTTTATTTTATTTTTATTTTTTTTAACTTTTGATTTTTCTCTGTACGGTTGTTTATTGGGGGATTTTTGCTTCCTGAACTTGTTGCGGGATTTTGATTTCTCGGTTTGGAATTCGCAATTTCTCGGTTTGGAACAAATCTTTTCTTCGGATTCTAAATTATTTTTTTCCGTTTTGCGATTATGTCGCTCCAATTGAGTTTTCAAGTTTCGGTTAGGGTTCAGGTTTCTGGAATAATCCCCAATTTTCTGCGCTTTCCCAAAATTGAAATTGACATGTTTTTGATCGATATGGTTTGTCTTGGAATTGCAAAAAAAAAAAATGTATGAAGAGAAAAACAGAGTGTTGTATGCATATTTCTGAATCTTTTTATGGGTTGAGTTAACATATAGTATATGTTTGTTGTTTCAGTGTTGAGAAAATTGTTGCAAGATACAGAAAGTGCTCCGAATCTGGCTATCGTCATGAATTGCAGTCCAAACCAGAGGTATATATGCTTCCAATAATGAATCTCTCTCCCTCCTTTTTTTTTTTTTCCTTTGCCTTTCCTTTTACGAGGTTGAAGTAAAATAAATCTTAAGAAACTGTTTCTCTTTCTTTATACAAAAAGACAGAAGAAGTACTGTGCTTGGATGAACACACATTGAACTATATGTTTCAGAATGAATAGTTTTACAATATAATATATCTTGATAGATGTAAGTGTGTCTTAGGAGTTGAGTTTCCTGAGTTTTTCCTTTAATGATTTCCCTCTTTTCTTAAAAAACAAACAGGAACCTGAGGAACTGGTGGCGATGGAGGTTGATGTTCCGAAACAGAAGAAGGTAGAGGAGCGCGAGTCGAGGCAGTTGTACAATTTACTGGATCAGGACCTTGAAGAGATGAACTTGCTTGAAACTTTTGTGCTTAAAGACAAAATATTCAAAGGGATGTTGTTCATGAAGAATACAAAGGTTCGTTTGACATTTATGTCACGTTCTTGTGCTGATTAAAACGTTTGTAAATGTACATTCTGTTTCCTAAAAATAATGTCTTGGTTTACAGGAGAAACTGTTGATGGAAAAGATCAAAGAATCAAAAATGGAGGTACTCTCTTAAATAAAAACAGCTCTTCTTCTTATGTTCTAGCTTCTTTGTAGAGATGAGAAGATTCTTAAGCGAAATTCCTTTTTTGATGTTCATTGCAGAACGAGAAGTTGCTTGAGAATTACCAGAACTTACTGAGACAGGCAAATCTTACTCTTAATCACTTACACTCTATGATGAATAATAAACTTGGCTTTTACTCATGAATACTAGCACAAAATGCAGGTTGGAGCGCCTGAAGCCTCTGTTCCTCCACCAATTTACTATCCGGTGCCAGTTTCCGTTCACATCCCCCCAATGGCACGCGGTGCGGGATTTTATCAATGGCCCAATTTCTCTGCACCAACGCTTGCTATAACGAGTGGTCATGAAACAGAAGGCAACTTCCAGTATGCAGATAAAGCATCATCTCTCCCATCAACCAGTTATTGTGCAACCAATGATCATGGGCATTTCATTAATGATAAAGATTATGTTCCATCATTCATGGCTTTTAGAGCTGTACCACTTGCTACTGAAAATAGCAATGAGAAGCCGATGAACACTTTGCAGCCACCATTCCACTGGTTTGTTACTCTTTCTTGTTGTTCTTCTTCGTCGTCGTTACTCTTTTTAAATTACTATATTGTCATTAGTATCGACTCGAGTTCTGTTGTCCAGGCTGCTACCCCATGGGGATACTGGAGTGGAGGATGAGTCGATGATCGTCTCTTCTAGTCAAGGAAAGCAGTGATAGATAAAAAGATAGATACATACACATACACATACATATTTTGTGTTGAACTCTTTCAAGTATATATATAGTAAATAGGTGGAAGTTGATGTGTTGGGTTCTCTTTATCCTCTTTGATGCATAGTGCAAGTTCTTACTTTGTTCAGGCTATTATTTTTGGATTTTTATTCCAAAACATGTTTTAATTTCCATTTCCATTGCTCCATTAGTCTCACTTATCTTGATATATTTGAGTATATCAAAATAAGTGGATTTCAGTCAAATATATCAAGATAAGTGAAAGACAAAGAGTATTATATTTTGTCTATATCTAGTACGACTATTTAGTACTATAATAATAATAATTAATTTTAGTATCTTAATGCATAAATAATGTAACTATATCTATGAAATTAGTCAGTTTGGATACAAAGTATAAGTTTTTAGTCGTTTTCAAAGAATATAAGTTTTTAGCAACTTTTGACGGTGAAATTCCGATGAATTTCAACCTCCACAAGTGCATAAACAATTGGGTTAACTGCTTAATCGTTTCACGGGTCAGATCTTTAGATTATCATATACCCGGTATATAATTATAATTATAATTTTATTGGTAATGTTACCGTGTAGTAACATGTAACGTGAATGCTAAAAAAAAAAAAGAAAAAGAAATGGATAAAAAGGTTGGCAATGTTAGCTAATTTGTTTAAATTTATTTATTTTATTTTAAACTAGAGTTACACCCGCGCTTTGCGCGGTCTTATACGTTCCCCGTCTTATTTACATGATCTAGGGTTAATTCGGGCACGATTATTTTAGAGAAGGTACAAAAGTGAATACAAAAATAAACACATATCCACAATATAATTTGAATTGTAAAATTTTAAATTCTCATAACTTTGCTCGTTTGTTATTCCATTTTTACAATTTTTATGTCAAATTAAATGTCAAAACACAATCCTTCCTTTAAATACATCCTCATCTATATAATTTATTGACTTCTGATGCTTTACTTTTAATAAACTTTGCACCAGATTTTGTACTAAAATATTTAGTACAACACTCTTAACACTAATAAAGTATTTTTTAATATTTGTGTCTAAATGAAATGGGACGAATAAAGTATAATATACTAACATATATGAAGAATTAACACCACTAAAATAGATGTGCGTGTGAGAGAGAGAAGATATTAGTTAAAAAAATAAAGTGAAATTTTTGAAAATAGGAAGCACATGGCGGAATTCCTAAAAAATGATGCAAATTAAATTCGGCCTATTAATGATCCAAATTAATTTCCTCAAAAAAAAAAGATGATGCAAAATAAATTTGAAATTTGAGATTTTCTATGAATTTCGAGCCATTAATCATTATAGATGCATTGGACAGTACAACAATTCATTATCTTAGTTAAAAGTTGTAAAATTTTAAAGTAATTTTAAAAACAAACCATTGGGAAGCGCAATTATAGAGAAAAGAAAAGAACAATTATATAGAAGTTACTCGATGTGCATGCGATTTGGGCAGTTTACATGCATTTTAGGCGGGATAATTGGCAAATGGGCGGGAATTTTCCATGCAAAAGTGATTCTGCTTTAATATATATATATATAGATGGTTAGTTATACCTTATGACTTTTTTGATGATGGTTGCATCATGTTTAAAAGTTTCAAATTCAATAAAAAAATCGTAATCAAACTTAGTATTTTAGTATGATTTTCTTATATTCAATGGTATTATGTTTGGTCTTGTTTTTATTAATTTTGTATGAAGAAACACGAAAAAAAAAAAGTCGCATTTTGGAATAATAAAAAAAAATGGCTTACAAAGAGGTAAAGGAAAAGAAAAGAAAAAGAATGAAGTTTAAGTCAATCAGCCGCACTACTTCAATTCCATTGGCCCAAGTTCATCAATTGCTGGCCTATGATAAGGCCCAGTTACCAGTAGTTGCAGCCCATCTAATTCCACAATCTGTGTCCAAAAAGCTTAATTCTGCGAACAAGAAACAACAACCGCGCCTAGAACTAGAAGAGGAGGACGTCTCCAGTGGCGTAGCCAAAAACCATGGATTAAGGGGGCTAAAATATATATTTCAATACTAATTTTTGAAAAGTATAAAAAATATTCAAAATATAGTAAGTGAAAAAAAAAAAAAAAAAATTTGAGGGGTGACTCAAGCCTACCCCAGTCCCCCCTGGCTCCGCCCCTGGACGTCTCCGCAGTTGTTAAGGATCAAACTCTCCTATTAATTAGAGGTACCTTGATGAGATACTTACTAAGCTAGTCTCTCTTGACATACATATATAGTTAGTAGGAAAATGTTGAGTCCCTTTAATTACATATTGTCATTAATTAATTTTTTTACCTGTCTCTTCCTTCAATTCTTTGCACTAATATCATCATTCTCTATAAAGAAAAAGCATTTCATCCCTGTCTTTATTTATTGTTTTACATGCTTCTTTTCAATACACACATGCACCCGAGATGGCTCGAATTCGAATTTGACTTATGATTTGATGAGAAGTGCGAGTTGTCGTTTTACATTTTGAATTAAATAGGCTCCATCTTCTAATGTTTGGTTTCTGACTGAGGAAATTCCTAAATTTATCATCTGTATGCAAAAGTGGCATTAATTAAGGAAAGCATTGCTTTTTCTTGCATGGTTTGTCTGTTTCTGTGTGTTCTATTTTGATTTTAGTGTGTGTGTTTTTTCTTTCCTACTTTTAGCATTACCTGATTTCAAAATGAATTTTTTTGATTAAATGATCATATATGAGTTGCGTGAAATCCCAAGATTATATTAGCTTCTTATTCTTATAGTGAAGAAATTTCAGTTGTACATTTATGTAGTAAAATCTTGTCTTAATCATGCTTCTTCTTTTTTTTCCTTTTCTTTACATAGACAGATTGATAATAAAAACTAAAAAGTACTTTCGTTCACTCTGTAATTGATCAATCAATTTGTAGACATTATTTTCATTTTATCAAAAAAAAAATCTGATGTTGAATTTCCTTTCCAAATGTCACAGTTAATCTAAATATGGATGATGAGCAAAAGCCAGATCCTTCACTTCTGAAACTAGCAGTATACCATGACAGGGTTCTGATCTCATCTTTGTTTTATATTTTTTGAATTATCCAATACTATTTAGATTTAAATTTCCTTGGTTATTACATCAACTTATTTATATATATTAAAAAAATATATATTTATATTTTATGCTTGCACATTCAGTGATATTTTTTGTAGAAACGTTATATTTTTATTTTAATGCATTGTTTATGCATTTCTTGTATGCAATTATTTCAAGAAAATTGCTTCTATGCATAAACAGCAGCAAAAACATTGACAAGCCAAGAAATTTCTTTTACACTACAAATAGGGTACTCTCCAAGAAATTTGATACTAAAATTTTTCCCAGATTTTTAATATTTTTTATGGCAAGAATGCAGCTGCATATTAGTCTAGAAACATTATCAAACTTCATATTTTTATACGTTGTAGTATCCCTTACATGCTTTCTGATGCAACATTCATAAATGCAAGGTTGCATCTTTTGTAAGAATTTATGAAAGTTTAACCTTCAAAGAGTGAATGAACAAACGTAAAACCACTGGAGCAAATCCTCTGGTCTTTCCCTCGATGAAGGTACAACCGTTTCTCCAACTTCCGACTTCATCTCCAGCGCCTCAAACTCAGACAGGAGGAGGACTACTCATGATTAAAGATGTGAGTTTTTTTTCCCAACTTTACTCTATCACTTTCTTCTTCGATCCTCGAATCTAATCAAGGTTGATCGTCTTCTTTACACACCGGTTATTCAACAGGAGCCATGGGAAGGTCCGGCTCAACTACCTTCAACCAACAAATTTCAGACTCCATCAAATGAAATGAGACTCATGGTAAGAACTAATGAAAATAAAATACTTTAACCAAAATGATCATAGTTAACTAATTTTCTTGATTTGGAATTCCTATTTTATCCTCATTTTTAGCTGCCTAATTCAAGTGGAAATCCAAATCTGCAGAGCAAATCTCCATCTCTGAGGCCTAGCTCTTGAACTAATCCAAATCCAATGATCCAAAATCATCAAGATCAAGGGCTGCAATTTCTCCCAAAGACCGGCATTGCAACAAGGCCTCGTTCCTTCTTAAAGAGGAAGGCGATAGACAATGAACAACCACAGAAACTTCACTCGAGCAATGAAATCATGATCAAGAAATCTGCAGAGAACTTGATCTGCCATCTCTTCAGAGTCAGCTGCTCGAGTGCCCTCACAATGCAGCAACACGAAGTAGGGCGGTCCCACAAGGCGAAGATGAAGTACATGAAGATGAAGAGGGACGGCCCCACCACACCGCCTCCGGAGGATGGGAAGGGAAGCCTATATGCGACCTATGTGAAATCTAGTGCTCTGATGTGGCAGTATTGGATATGCACTTCAAAGGGCAGAAGCACAAGTCGAAGGTTCGAGAAATATTGCAGGTGTGTAAAGAGAGAGGAGGGGAGAAACCTTCAAAAGGGCCTGTAATCTGTGAGGTTTGCTGTGTTCCTTGCATGAATCAACAACTGTTTGAGATGCATCTCAAGGTGAGGTGAGGCAACATGCTACTAATTAAAGAAGGGCTCAAGTGCATAGGATTTTGAGAGTGAGAGAGAGGGAGAGTGAGAGAAACTATGTATTTTGAAAATTTCTTATGATTAAGCATCACCTGCAGCTTCTTTGATCACCATGCATATTCAAGATTTGAATTTAAAAAAAAAAAAAAAAAAAAATCTCTTTTGCATATCCTTATTATATTTGGGAAGTGATGAGACAATTCCATTGAAATTGTTGATTTGGTGTTAATTTACAGATCATTTAATCTTAATTAACAAACCTCTTAGTTACATGTAGCTATCACATTAGCCCCTTAATTAATTAATTAATTAGTTAGTTAGGTTAGGATCTTAATCTAAAGATACAAATTAATAGAGCTATGGAGCTATTGATGATGTTGCATGGATAAGTCCATATATGGTCTCTTATATAGTACGGAGTATTATTGTATAAAGAAATGCTCCCTATTCACCGTGAGCACGGGATATGATCCCCTGCTGTGGGCATATTGCACAACAGGTGCTGTGCATTCAAAAGGCCCAAAACGACACCACTTTAAGGTTTTCAACAGTTTTCTTATTTTGTTTTCCTTTTCTTTTTCAAATCATTTTCAGTTTTTTTAATGTTAATATGTGGTTATTTTTTAATTAACGTTTTTATATCTATTTAATTTTGATTAATTAATTATTCATAATAGGCTGTATTTATATCTTATAAATTTATAATATTTAGTTAATCACTTTAGTTAGAGTTCATTATATTATAATTGTTTTATATTTTTTAAGTTTCTTATTAACTACCACTTTAGGTATGATTAATTATTTCATAATTATATTATCATTATTATGGTTATTAAGGAGTATATCATAAACAAAGCAGCCGCATACATTTTATTTGAAGGAAAATGAAAAAACAAAAAGAAAAAAAAAATGTAGCATGAAGAGAAACTGAACGCCGCCGTTTTAAACCACAGCATGAGGTGCTATGTTTCAGCCACAGCAGGGGATCCTATCCCCGTGAATGTGGTAATGCCATATTAATTAAATATCGCTACAAATATAATTATAGTCTATAGATATAGATAATAATTCAATAATGATATTCGGCCATAATGTAGCCGGCCACACAATAATATTTTTTTAATATATATAATTAAAAAATAATAAATTAAAATTTATAATCAATATTTAAATGTTTATAAGAGATTATTCTTAATTACTTTTAAATTTGAATAATTTTTTCCCCAATAATTACATATTTTTTTCTCTTAAATAAAGAAGTAACAAATTCTTTAAAGTAGTCACGATCATCAAATAAATTAAAGGGTAAATTTGTTAAAACTACATAAATTATACCACTTTTTGAATTTTCTCATAACTATTACTACATATTAATATTAATTATGGTTGGTCACATTATAGCCGAATAGCATCATCCTAATTCAATCAAGTAGCAAGATGTTGTCACACTCATCCTCCCTTGTCCCTTAATTTTGATATGGTATCATTATGTGATTGAATAATATAGCCTATATTGGGCAGAATATGCATTTCATATTGGTCGATTTTGAAATCATGATTTAAACAATTTATAGTAAAATAATATATCTTATAGTTTCATGAATCAATATAAGGAATATTTGATTTTAAAAATTCCTTAGTTAATTAATGTTAGGTAAATATTTATGAATGGTGAGAGGTATATAAAAATAAATTGGTATTTGAAAATAAAATATTATTATTGGAGAAAGTTGATTTTGTTGTAGTAATTATAAGGCGGCGGCCTCATGAAATAAATGGGTAGCTAAGTAGAATAAAATATAGGCATGAAGACATTATTTATAAGTTGATTATATTAAAGCAAGAAACCATTGATTAGACCATGAAATTTATTATGAAAATAACTTGTCAATAAGTATTTTATTGCCTTTATTGGGATTTACTTTTCAATTTTCACACACTAAAAGTTCTATTAGCTTGTACAAATCAATAATTTTCTCTAATTCAACATGCCAAAATCATTTTTTTAGTACTATAACACAAAACACTCAGACGTAAACATTCAAGATTATTTGAACTCCCAATCTATTAAATAGAAAGGAAGCGTCTCTCCGATTGATATGCGCTTCACCATCAACACTTGAAAATTCTGAATAATTTCATATAATGGAAAACAATTTAGTGATCCCCTTTAGTTTTTGTTAGGTATAAAGGCACTCATATAGTCGTATCTGTAAAACAATAGCCTATTTTTTTTATTTTTTTTTGAGGAGTACATGTATACAATGAATCATATCATATCGAATTACAACTCAACTCAATAATTATATCACAATTTCACAATTAGAAAGAATATCAAATCACTATCAACCAAACTATAACATCTAAACAAACTCATATAAATGAGACTATACTAACCACACTTGGTGAGATTTGGACCCAAGACCTCCCACACTAAGGAGTAGGGGTGTTCATAGTTTGGTTTAAACCGTAAATCAAATCGGACCAAACTGTATTTGTGCAATTTGGTTTGGTTTATGGTTTGGAAAATATGATTTGGTTTTAATTTTTAAAAATTTATGGTTCACGGTTTAAGTTTGGTTTTCTAAAATAAAATAACCAAACCCATAAATCGTAAAACCATAATGTATTTATAATTATTAATTATTTTTTAATTTAAGTATAAAAGATTTTCATGGAGTTAGAACATAGTTAGAAGAATTCTCTATTAATTAAATTGTTGGACCATAATTAAAAGATTTTTTTATTAATTATTAATTTTTTTCTAGATTTAAGTTTTTAATAGAAATAGAAACATAAAACCTAAGAATATTATCTTTCTCCATTTATTCTTCTTTTACACATCAGGCAGATTGTTTCCATTAAAAAAATGAGGAAGTGAAGTTATTTTATTTTTTGTTGTTTGCTAAAAAATGTTATTCAGTATAATTGCATGTGATGCTCTTCTTTTATTGTGTACCATAACTTTGATGTATATTTTATTTTTCAATATGATTGCAAATCGTAAATCAAACCGTTCAAACCATTTTAATACGATTTGGTTTGGTTCGGTTTTTATGCTTACATGGTTTGGTTTGGTTTGGTTTGGTTTCAAAAAATTAAAAAAACGTATTTTACGGTTTGATTTAATTTTGGTGTCAAACCACACCAAACCAAACAACGAACACCCCTACTAAGGAGGGACTTGTGCTGCCTCCTCCTAGCCACTTCAGCTAGGCCTCCTCGGCAAAACAATAGCCAAATTTAACGTGATTGACTATGCTTTTTGTTGGGACTTCATCCTCTGTTGTTGTTCGCATAGTCTTGTATCAATTTGTCAAGCGACTCGGTTTGTGAGTTTTGATGATGTTTATCGAAACCAATACTTAACAGTTTTACACAAGTTCAAGCTTAAGCATAGGTCAGATCTACTACCTGTAAAAGTCAGATCGGAAGTACGATCTTACTCATCATAGTCAATCTGATAGTTATAAGGTTTAGTTAGTAGTCTTAGTCATCTATCCTTGAAGAGTTCAAGACTCGAAGACCGCTGAAGACTACTGCTTTCAGAGTCAATATCAACCTACCTACATGGGTTGATCTGATCTGGCTCATGCATTCTCGGATGTAACCTGATCTACCTCAACAGGAAGAAAGTACAGACGACAGTGTACGGACCTGACACTTTACAACGGCTCTATTCATCCAAGCCTATAAATACTTTCTCCCAATCCATAACCAACACGGGAAATCAAGAACGTAAATTCAAACATTCAAATCAAACCTCTGTAGAAATCTCTCAAGCTGATATCCAATCAACGCTCAAAATCAATCGAGTTTCACAAGCGTTGATAAAGAGATTTCGTATTCGGGATTCTGAGTTCTAGACAATTACTATTGTCTATGAACTCATCCAAACTCTCTCTACTCACACTGATTCTGATATCTTTACAGTAGATAGAAAAGTAGTCAAAATCTTCCATTGTTGAGTTTGCAAAGCTTTGGGAAGTAGTAGTGTGTAGTAAGCTAGGTTAATAGCAAGTTTGTAAGGAAGCGTGTAAGGGTCACCCATAACTCGTGCTTAGTCTTTGTCAAGTGTGACCGAGATTAGGGCCGGCACTCAACAAGTTTAAATAAGAGAGAAGGAAAATCCAAAGTAAGGGATTCTCAGGTTCGACGGAATCTGACGTGGATGTAGGAGGGTTATCTCCGAACCACGATAAACTCTCGTGTCTCAATCTCTCTCTCTTGCTCTCTATGTTTGAGTAGTCTTTACTTTTCACAATCTTCCTTTGCTCACTAACCTGCATATCAATCTGTATTCATCTCTCAAGCTGTTAGCCATTTTATAAAGAATTTTCTATAAGAGTTTTCCAACACTAGCCACTAACTTCCGAATCGCAATTCAGTTTAAGAAACTCAGCAGTTCACTGTCTGAGTTGAATAAACTGAACTCACTCTGATCAGTTCGCCTGACTCAGTTCGCTAGTCAGATTGCAAGATTAGTTTTCAATCTTATTTCGAAAAACTTTTGGAAATTGGTGTATCAGAGCGGTGGTTCTTTTGACCATCGATTCTGCATACTTAGTTTTAAGCCCTATTTCTACTTGTATTTAGCGTTTGGTCAACTTGGACTAGATTCTCAGAAAATTCCTTCATTTGCTACCTTGTTATACCTTATTCATGGAAGCTTCATTATTTCTCGAATACAAGAACTACATTGCAGATACTAACCTAGATGGGAGTTATGTCAACTATACTGAGCAAGCTCTTCTTGCCGATGAAGTGGATGAAAATGATGATGCAGAGGAGCTCAGTCTAGATAATATGTCAAGTCCTGAGAACTCTAAGGTTCCGAACTTGTCTCAACAGCTCTTTCTGACAATGAAAATGCAAATGACAACCACCCGAGATAGTTCCATGAGAGGAGTTCAGTCGACAAACTGCAGACTACAAGAAGCTCGCAACCATGTTCAAGGAGCTTGTAGTAGTCGGAAAGTATCTAGAAAAGTAGAATGCACGACTGAAGGAATCGACCAAGGAAGAAGAATTCTTGAAGAAAATGCTCAATGAGAGAGATGGCGTAATCAACTCCCTAACAGAACGATTGACCAATCTTCAACAAAAGATCGATCGTATGATTAAAGGGAATGACTAGCTAGAAGAGATTCAATCAGTTCAAAGAAACCCCACCGTTAAAACTGGTCTAGGGTTTGCAAGTCAAAAGAAGGACCAAGGGCAGATTGTTGACGGAAAAAATTGAGTTTGTGAAGTCAAAAGGCAAGCTGACCACAAATCTAGGTCATCAGAGTCTGCTCAACAAAAGGATCAAACTGAAGAATCCAGTTCGACAGCCCCATGCCATTTTAATCAAAAAGCAAAAATCTTCAACATCCAAGAGTCAACCCAAGCCACTTGTCCAGAAAAAGGCAGATCAAACTAAGCCATCCATAGGCAAATCTGTTCAGACAGGAGAAAAGAAGAAACAAGCTGCTCGAAGTTCAAAAAGGAAGAATTTTGCATTTTGAAGGCATAATCAACATAAGCAATGGTCAAGTTAACGTGATTATGGCTTCCATAGGCAGTGGAATCATGAACCCTATCTTCATCAGCGACAGCAGATCCAATCTCCCTATCGATACAACTGCTATCAACCCGATCAACGGAGCAATCACCCAGATCAATGGTGTCAGTATGGGCACTATCAGCAACATATCTATCCAACTCACTATTATCATGCTCAACTGCCCTACTACCAGTCTGGCTATCATGAAGATCCCTTCTTCCATGAACCTCAGTATCAATTCATATCCCAAAACCGGCGTAGAAGGTCAATAAGGAACAATAGAACTTACACTGCAACAAAGGGTCAACCTGCTGACAACGCATCCAACCTCAGATGAGTTGTAAAACCCGTACAAATGCATATTGGAGCAACCAAGAACAGAAGTCAGACTATCACTGAATCTGCCTGATTCGTTGACTGGAATTACTTAAAAGCACTCTCTGTGCATCTATGGCTTCATCACAATCATCATCAGATGTGACGGTAATCCGTATCACTTCTGTTAAATTTGTCAATTCAACCATCATCCAGATTTACTCTTGGCTAATGAGTAAAATATTCTACTAATCTAGTATCTAGTGAGATTTAAGGAAGGAAAAGAAAATTGTCTTACCAACATTTTGCAAGATGATCATTTCTGAATGAACCTGTCAAATCTATACATAATCAATCGAGATCTGCTGGCTCTGACGTAAGAGATTATGCCACGAAGGCAGGAGGAAACATCTACGATGAGAACTGTCTCTCACACACTAAACTGTGTTTCATCAGTTCAGAATTATAATATCAAGACCCTCTAGCCAATTCGAATACTCGACTGATAATTATTGTTGGGAACCCAGTTTGAGTGATCTCATCAGATTGATTGATAAAACCCATCAAAGTGGTACCTAACACAACGTGTGGTACCTACTCAAGTGGCCTAAATATCAATCTGACTCTCTGACTATGGGATCTCAGTCTATCACATTTCAATAGTTGAGTGAATCTGAAGTAAGAAGATTCAGTTCAGAAATTCTAGCCAAACTGATGAGTTACTGAAGATCAGTTTGCATATCATGAACTGAGGGAGACCTGGAAATTCTCTTATGCCTTAACTTCTCATATTTATCTGTGCCATATTTAACATCATAACTCTCTGACACAGTAAAGATTTTCTCGAATCTTTTATCCAAGAATATGTAAAGTTCTGCATTTATCAAGAGATTTACATCAATCAACCGACGGCTTAGGGTATAAAGGCTACGAGCATCTTTCGCACTCGCCTTACTACTTGCAGCCAACTCGCCCACGTTCCCACCCATGATTGCACACCTCCCATAACACCCACGATCTCAACCGCCCAAGTTCTGCTAAACCATTCCTGGCCGTTGATGAATAAAGCCCTATAAATATGAAGTGTTGGGGCTAGTGGAACATCATTGTTCTTGTGCAAAAATCCATCATCTTCTCAAATTTCTTTTCTGCAACCTTCAATTTTCTATCCTTTCAAAACCTCTCTCACATCAATGGCTGCAGAATTATCTTTTGCTCGTCAGGTTGAGGAAGTCATGCCCAAGATTTTCTCAGAGAAGGTTGGCGTTCTCGACAACTACGGATACGCCGGCCTCAATCCGATGTTTGAATCCATTGCCAAGTGCAGTGGATTCTTCAACATCATCAAGGTGAGGCCGTCGCACTTTCTCAAGAAGTACATGGCCCAGTTCTACACATCTTTCACCACGGTGAACTCTGACCTAGCCACAGCGATGTTCCGCCTCGTGCCCGAAGGAGAACCAGAGCAAATCATTCTGGTGCTACTGCTCGTGCTGCAGTCCTTCAACCTTGTGGATGCTGGAGCCATTTGCAAGATTGAGGAAATCCCTCTCACCGCCACACAGAAGGTCTACCAGCAAGCCCTTATCGAGCCAAAGAAGACGTATGACTCGGTGATGTTCAACCGGAGATTGCTGAAGTTGGAGTACCGAATTCTTTTCAAATTCATCCACAATGAACTCCTCTCATATGCTAGTTCCAATGAATCTGTCTCTCTGCCCAAGTTCAGGGTGATGTCGGTTGTGGTGGAGTAGTAGACGTCAATTGGGCCAGGTTGCTCATCAACCAGTTCATGGAACAGGCTGGATTCATTGCCCGCAGTTATGATGGAGACCAGTTGGTGATGATTGAAGCCAAGCGGATCCTTCATCATGGGATAAAGATCAGCTTCATGCTGCTGAATCGTCTCACCAAACGTGCTTGGACTCATTCAGTTGCTATCTCTTAGGGCCAACTGGTTCCTCACTCGCATAAGCAGTTGGAGATGCTGCTAGGTGTTACTTCGCACCTAATCTCCACCTCTGATGGTGCTGCCCAGAAGCTGTTGCTGGAGATAAAGGCCTCCAAGCCAGTTCAGCCCGTGGACGCCACCATTACTGAGCCACTCCATCAAGCTCCTATCAATCCAAAGGGAAATGGAAGAGGACAGCCACTGATGAGGCTATTCCCCTAAGCACTAGGAGGATAACTCGATCACTGAGTTCTCTCTTGTCCCCAACAGTTCCTATCCCCACTGTCTCTCCCCTCCTGGCTATCAAATCTAAAGCCAGTCAATTTGCCACCCCTCCTCCTACTCCAGTCAACCTGGAAGAAGGACCATCTGCAGCTGACCCTCCCTCCTCAACAGTTCGCCTTTCAACTGAAGCTGAAGACCGGATCATGGCCTTCGTCAAAGCCAAAAAGGAGGAAGATGAACAGGAAGGTCAATCTACTCGAACTCGCTGACAAAGAAAAACAGAAGATCATCGATGAGAAGATTGATAAAGTTGACTTAATCTTCACTGATGAACTTAAGGTGCTCAACGTCAAGTTCGATCAGACACCCTCAAAGAGCTGCAAGATGACGTAACTTCCCTCGCCAAGTCCGTAGATATGGAAACCATGGAAACTCATGCACCTTCGATCTTCGGAACATACAGGATTGCTGAATCCGCAGATGTTTCTACCCTCGAACTCCACTGCGAGGAGTATGTGGATCGCAAGGTCGAGGCTCTCCAAGCTGAAAACGCCAAACTCTGGGAGTTCATCCGAACCCATTTTGATGATGTCAAAAAGGGGAAAGATTGCAATACTAAGGCGGCTGAGGCGAAGAAGAGTCCTTGAAATTCGTAATAAGGAAGGCGAGATCCCGTGCCATCTAGGACAAGATCTATATAAGAAAGATTCTCCTCAAGAGGCGCTTCAAGTTCATGAAAGTAGCTTGTTACAGTAAGGAAGATAATCCAGATTTCCTATAACAAGAAAAACATTATGAAATGCTTCTACTTTATTTTCTACTATTCTGAAGCAAGAAACTGAAGCCGTGCCGATGAACAAGGATGAAGAATTTTGTTTTAAAAGGGGGAACTAACATGATCTTTCCAATCAACAGATTGAGAATGGAGGAAGACAGTTAGATTAGGTCTAGTCAGGTTAGCCTAGACAGATTAGGATTAGAGTTAGGAAATCATATATAAATGAGAGCTTACTTGTAAAACTGCTCTATCAGTTCAATTGTAAGCCATCTAGCTAAACGAAGTTCGTAATTAAAGAAAAGCTTTGATGACAATCTCTTTTTGTCCAAACTGCTATTTTTCTTGAAAGCCTTGATGACAATCTCTAATTGTCCAAACTGCTGCCCACTTAAACTTCGTTCTTAACCAGTTTGTGGCAATAACATGTTGGTTTCGACATCATCAAAAAGAGAGAAATTATTGGGAACCCGACTCGGTTTGTGAGTTTTGATGATGTTTATCGAAACCAATACTTAACAGTTTTACACAAGTTCAAGATTAAGCATAGGTCAGATCGACTACCTGTAAAAGTCAGATCGGAAGTACGATTTTACTCATCATAGTCAATCTGATAATTATAAGGTTTAGTTGGTAGTCTTAGTCATCTATCCTTGAAGAGTTCAAGACTCGAAGACCACTGAAGACTACTGCTTTCAGAGTCAATATCAACCTACCTACATGGGTTGATCTGATCTGGCTCATGCATTCTCAGATGTAACCTGATCTACCTCAACAGGAAGAAAGTACAGACGACAGTGTACGGACCTGACACTTTACAACGGCTCTATTCATCCAAGCCTATAAATACTTTCTCCCAATCCATAACCAACACGGGAAATCAAGAACGTAAATTCAAACATTCAAATCAAACCTCTGTAGAAATCTCTCAAGCTGATATCCAATCAACGCTCAAAATCAATCGAGTTTCACAAGCGTTGATAAAGAGATTTCGTATTCGGGATTCTGAGTTCTAGACAATTACTATTGTCTAAGAACTCATCCAAACTCTCTCTACTCACACTGATTCTGATATCTTTACAGTAGATAGAAAAGTAGTCAAAATCTTCCATTGTTGAGTTTGCAAAGCTTTGGGAAGTAGTAGTGTGTAGTAAGCTAGGTTAATAGCAAGTTTGTAAGGAAGCGTGTAAGGGTCACGACCCATAACTCGTGCTTAGTCTTTGTCAAGTGTGACCGAGATTAGGGCCGGCACTCAACCAGTTTAAATAAGAGAGAAGGAAAATCCAAAGTAAGGGATTTTCAGGTTCGACGGAATCTGACGTGGATGTAGGAGGGTTATCTCCGAACCACGATAAACTCTCGTGTCTCAATCTCTCTCTCTCTTGCTCTCTATGTTCGAGTAGTCTTTACTTTTCACAATCTTCCTTTGCTCATTAACCTGCATATCAATCTGTATTCATCTCTCAAGCTGTTAGCCATTTTATAAAGAATTTTCTATAAGAGTTTTCCAACACTAGCCACTAACTTCCGCATCGCAATTCAGTTTAAGAAACTCAGCAGTTCACTGTCTGAGTTGAATAAACTGAACTCACTCTAATCAGTTCGCCTGACTTAGTTCGCTAGTCAGATTGCAAGATCAGTTTTCAATCTTATTTTGAAAAACTATTGGAAATTGGTGTATTCCTCTCCCCCCCTCCCCATACACCAATAAGCTCTTTCTGGGACCAACACTTTTTCAATTTCAAACGCTTTACAAATTATATATATATATATATATATATATTTATAAATAAAATGTTTGTATATTATTTTGTGGATGTGGAAAAAATATTATAATGAGTATTGAATTAAATAAAAGTGAGAAAATAGTCCAGATCATAGCCGCACAACATGGGATTTGCAATAATATTGCCCTTTTTCCCACTTACAAATTAGTGTTTTCTCTCATTTTAACATTTTGAATGTTTAAGGAAATAAAGTTAGTACTAATTTTGGCCATCATATGCTCCTTTAAATGCTCACAAAAAGGAAATCATAAGCCACAATAATATGTGTGATAAAAATTGAAATTTCTAAAACTAAAGGCATATAAATATTACTTAACATTTGTGAAATTCAAACAAGAAACTAAAGTTGAAGGAAAAAAAAGATTGAAAATGGAAGATATCAAATCATTTGAGGTGTAAAACACTTTTGAGAAGGTACATAAGTCATTAACTCACACAAATGAGAACTAAATTAATACTCCGTACTATCTAATAATTTATGAGATATATGTATGTAGAGCTGTCAAATGCATCAGGCCGGCCTAGTTCGCCTTGAGCCTACAGAGCCTGAGGCAAAAGTTGAGCTAATCCCAAAATCGGTTAGACTTCAAAAAATGAAATCCAACCTAGTTCGAAGAGATTTTATAGTGTAAAGATGACTGAGTCAACTATTCCTGAAATTCTATCAGGCAACAGCTCTGATAGTATAGTAGGTGTATAGTGATATCAATTCATGGAAAATTTATGTGGCCTTTTTTTTCCATGCCAAACTTGATTGGGAGACTAAAGGGATCCTCCATTAACTTTGAAAGGTTGTATTGGGATTAGTACGGGTCATAAGAATTATATTATTATAATTTGAGTTTTGTTGATAAGTGAAGAGTTTTGATGATTTAATAGATGTAACCTTCTACTTTATTAGTGTGGTGTTGGGATATTATGTTAAGGGGGAACTTGGATTCAATTGTGTTTTGATTGGATTCCAAAACCCTCATAGAATATTTCCCTAATTATCATTGATGATCTAGCTCAAGTTACAATGTATATTTTAATGTATTAGAAGAGCTCACTTGTTAGGGAGCTCTTTATTGAAATATAACTTTAGAGTGTCTAGGTGAGAGTGTCTCTCTGAAGGAAAGCCGGAGCGGCTCTAAAGCAAAGCCGGAGCGGCTCTGAAGCAAATCCGGAGCGGCTCTGAAGGAAAGCCAGAGCGTGCTTTGAAGTTCAAAGCGCCTTCCAGGTCCAAAGCACGCTTCCAAAGTTCAAAGCGCCTTCCAGGTCCGAAGCGCGCTTCCAGAGTTCAAAGCGCCTTCCAGGTCAAGAGCGCGCTTCCAAAGTTCAAAGCGCCTTCCAAGTCCGAAGCGTGCTTCCAAAGTTCAAAGCGCCTTCCAGGTCCGAAGCGCGCTTCCAGAGTTCAAAGCGCCTTCCAGGTCCGAAGCGCGCTTCCAAAGTTCAAAGCGCATCTCTTCCAGAGCGCGCTTCCAGCCAAAGCGCCTCTCAGGGCCAGAGCGAGCTTCCAGCTTGAGCGAGAGCGTTTGACAAGCAGGTGAGAAGCGACAGCTGCCAGGCCACATATCCGCTCAGGATTGCTCAACGGACTGTGATATGTTTAATCGCCGAACTTGCAGGGCTAGGCTCCACTAGTCAACGGCTATCTTTCTAGGACTGTGCTCTATCAAGGAAGAATTCAAATTCGGATTAGACAAGTAAGGAACACGCACTCTATCTCTCCAACGGATAGATTAGTGTCCCTTACTATAAATAGAAGGTTCAAGCTACATAGAAAATATGATGAGAGAGCAAGCAAACAAAGTAGCAACCATCCTACATCTCTCCCAAGAAGTTCTACGGATCTCAACCTTCTAGTTTATCCATAAGGCTTCAACTTCTATATCCATAAGCCTTAGAGAGAAATCCTAGTCTTCTACATTATGCTTCATTGTAAAAGGATTTCTCATTAGTTGGAAACTATACAAACCCAAACCCAAACCAAGTTTGAGAGTTTAGTTTGTAAAGGTTGTAAGGCTCGTGAGTGCCTATCGTATAAACTCATGGGCTTGTGAGTGCCTATCGCATAAACTCACATAGGCTCTTGGGTGCCCGTTGTAAACCCCAAGCTTTGAGTGAAGTTCCATCACCGAGTGAAGGTGATGAGAGTGAAGTTCATCACCGAGTGAAGGTGGTAAGAGTGGATGTAGGAGCGTAACCTCCGAACCACTATAACTCTTGTGTTATGCGCTTTACATTCTTCATGCTTTGATTATCCATATCACACACACTCACTCTAAGTGATAAACTGTTTTAAGTGCAAGATAACTAAAGCGAGTATAATAGCTCACCACATTCCGCACCGCACCACTCGCCTAGCAAGAAGCTTTGAAAGCGTGAAACACTTTCAAAGCGTCACGCTTCACAAGAGGCCAAAAAATCAAAGAGAAGTTAAACAGTTCTCCACACACGTATTCACCCCCCCCCCCCCCCTCTACGTGTGTGACTCGCTACTTTCGGGACCAACATGTGGATTTTTAGTTTTTGATGGTGGGCCAATTCTTTGAAATTGGTCTCCGATATTGACACACACACACACACACACACATATATATATATATATATATATATGAGAGATCACGTACAAAAGTCTTGTTCCGTAAGAAATAAGAAGAAATTTTGACCGTTCATATCTATAGATCAATGGCTTGTATATTTGTTCAATTTATGTACATAATAAAATGTTTTTATATTGCAGGGTTATTTATGTATTTTGCGTTTTAGTGGCTGACGGTTTTAGCCTATAATTGTGGGATTCCTAACGATTATTATATGCAAATTGCAATCATCATAATTTTTTCTATATATTTTTTGTCTTGCCCATAAAACTTTTAATCGAATTCTTCATAAGTTTTCTTCTCTTCGTACCTTTGAAGATCTTCAAGTATTGTTGTATGACATTAGCATGGTAGAGCACAACAACAGAGATTGATGAAGAGATGATAAAATAATTGAAACTTCACAGTCTTCGAAAATACATAGGCTACTTTCCAAAATGAATTTAATTTACGGCACACAAAGTTCTTATAAAATTATGTGGATTTTTTTTTATAGTCCTTACAAAATTTGTATTTCTTTCGTTGAATTAAATAGTTGAGGCAATTTATATTTTTTTGGCTATTTACAATTTTATGCATTATACTATACAACAAATGCATTAAAAATATGAAATCAATGCATTATGAATGTATTTATATAATTTTTCTTCGTTGGACATGTTATATATAAATTTTATTTTTATGCATTGCGAAAGTACAATAAATGCATTGAGAATACACAATCAATGCATTAAGAATGCATGCTTATTGACTTGTCTAAAATAACATATATTGCGTACTAGTTTCAAAATCGTATGATCAGAGATGCATTATAATATTACAAATCAATGCATTATGAATATGGATGGCAGTCGGGTATGGCGGGCGCGGATAGTTGCTATCCATTGTAGGGAAATTGAGTACACGAACTTGCCTTCGGGCGAAATAAAAAAAAAAAACATAAAGAAGATTACAAACGAACAGAATCTAGCTAGAGCCGAGTCGAGGAAAGTCCTCTTTCCGCAAGACGAAATACACCCCGGTAGTGCTCTCAGTTTTGGCGTATCGTCCCCAAAGATAAAACGGCTTCGTTCACTTGATAGTAGCACCACAAATCAAGTGACTCCGGCGAACTAGATGAGGTTTGAGAACCGAGCAACAAATGCTCCTAAAATCTAGAAAGATGCTATGAAGTGTAAAGGATGAGAGGAGAGAAGAGAGAACTCGAAGTTCGGTGTGTTCTTCAACTCCAAATGCCTCCCCTTTATATAGCACTCAAGGGGGGGAGCCAAGGGACACACCATTATGGCTCGTCATCAATACCTTGGCAGTTACAACAACCGAAAAGCCAAAGGTCTGGCGGTTACGGAAATCGAAAAGCCAAAGGTCATCAGCTCTATTAAGAGCTCCGGTGGTTATAACGGGCGAACGAAAAGTTTCCCGATTTAATATACCATTTCTCACTCACCGAAAAATGGTTTTGAGAAATCGAATATGTTACGATTATCTACCCGACAAGTAGAATAATCCTACATTATTTAATTATCCAATTAAATAATTTAACCACCACAAAATTGATTTAGATTCAAAACCAATTTTCTCACAATCCCCCACATGAGTGGAAATGCGTATGCATTAATGCAGACTCACAGCTCAGTTCTCAAGAGGTATAAAAGTATTAGGATAGGTAGTTTGTGGCTTTGAACCTTCCATAGTCAACATCATCGAGTACACAGGCGGCATAGTAGCGCAATGCTTTGAACTATTCCTCCACGGCGTGCACTTAAACTATGATGTTAACGCTTATACACCTCAACCTCATCCGTTCTCACGTTTTGTGTCCATTTCGGCCTTGGACACCCTTTTGGTTTCATAAGTGTATCTTAACGAAGCGGCCTCACTTCACACTTACATAGGTGATTCTTTACCGAGTATCTTGACATACTCAACCTCCTCGAGGTATTTAGGAATCATTAAAAGTCATAGACTTAACCTCACCACTAGGTAAGCTTTCAACACTCAAACGCTTTCTAGGGAATAGATAAATGTGAGTGTTTTCACATGAACTTTCATAGCTTAGTTTTCCCATTGAACCAAGTTCTTGGGGTTTCCAATCATCATGGTTGGGTTACCACTATGATAATTCTTAATTTGTGGATTTTACTCCCATTCCCTCTAGCAACTTATTCATTTGATCACGGTTTAACCCTTTGGTTAGTGGATCCGCCAGATTATCCAACGACTTTACATAGTCAACTGAGATAATCCCAGTTGTGATCATATGTCTCACGGTATTATGTCGTCGATGAATATATCGAGACTTACCATTATACAAACCACTTTTTGCCCTTCCAATAGCTGCTTGACTATCGCAGTGAATCATCACCGGAGGCAAAGGTTTCTCCCAACATGGAATGTCTTCAAGAAAATTTCTTAACCATTCGGCTTGTTCACCAGCTATATCTAAAGCTATGAACTCAGACTCCATGGTGGATCGGGCTATACACGTTTGTTTTGTGGATCTCCACGAAACAGCTCCACCCCTAATAGTGAACACATACCCACTTGTTGAAAGTGAGTCTTTCGTGTCCGAAATCCAATTCGCATCACAGTACCCTTCAAGTACCGGGGGGTATCTCGAAAAATATAATCCATGATTTTGAGTATACTTCAAGTATCTCAAAACTCGTACAAGAGCTCTCCAATGCTCTTTGTTTGGATTGCTAGTGAACGACTCAATTTGTTCACGGCACATGCTATGTCAGGTCGAGTGCAATTTGTAAGATACATTAAACACCTTATGACACGAGCATAGTCTTCTTGAGCAACCGACTCACCTCAGTTCTTGCTCAAATGAATATTAAGTTATATCGGAGTTTTAGCGGCCACGCTTTCAAAAGCGTTAAACTTCTTGAGCACTTTCTCAACATAGTGAGATTGTGACAAGACAATCCCATCGGATTTCCTTAGTATTTTCATACCAAGAATAACATCCGCTAAACCCAAGTCTTTCATGTCAAAGTTCCTCTTTAACATGTTTTTAGTTTCGTTAATTACACAAATATTGCTACCCATGATTAACATGTCATCTACATAAAGACACACAATAACATACCCGTTATTCGTGTTCTTAATGTAAACACATTTATCACATTCATTTATTTTAAAACCATTTGATAGCATCAAACTATCAAATTTCAAGTGTCATTGAAGTGGCGCTTGCTTCAATCCATTGAGGGACTTAACCAGTTTGCAAACCTTCTTCTCTTTACCAGGTTCTACAAATCCTTCTGGTTGTTCCATATAGATTTCCTCCTCTAAATCTCCATAGAGGAAAACAGTTTTCACATCCATTTGATGTATCTCGAGATTGTGCAAAGCAGCAATCGTAAGAAGCACCTGAATGGATGTAATCCATGTTACATGAGCATAGGTATCGAAATAATCGTACCCTTCTTTTTGCTTAAACCCTTTGACAGCCAAACGGGCTTTGTACTTGTCAATTGATCCATCGGCTTTGTATTTCCTTTTAAGGATCCATTTACATCCTAAGGGTTTGCACCCTTCAGGCAAATCAACCAACACCCAAGTGTGGTTTTGCCTTATGAATCAATTTCACTTTGTACCGCTTCTCTCCAAAGCGGACTATCTGATCTAGAAAAAGCTTCTTTGATCGTCGTTGGTTCTTGATCCAACATGAACACTACATAATCCGGACCAAATTGCTTTGGTTTCCGAACTCTACTACCACGTCTCGGTTCACTATCTTCCGGATTAGACCTTTGTCGTTTGCGTGACTTAGGTTCTTCATCCTCGGATTTAGAACTCGTGGCTTCACCTTCAATTCTATTGCTAGAATTGGGTTCTACTTTACCCTTATCTTTACAAGGATATATGTGTTCAAAGAATATCGCATTCCTTGGCTCGATCATTGTTCCCACAGTCATGTCAGGTACTTCCGACTTGTGGATAACAAAGCGATAGGCGATGTTGTTATGTGCATACCCAACAAAGATGCAATCAACCGTTTTAGGGCCAATTGTAACTTGTTTAGGTAGAGGCACTTCAACCTTCGCCAAACACCCCCACACTTTAAGGTATTTGTACGATGGTTTCCAACCTTTCCATAACTCATAAGGTGTAACATCTTTACCTTTGAGTGGAATCTTGTTCAGTATATAGTTAGCTGTTAATACAGCTTCCCCCCACATGTTTTGGGGCAACCCTGAACTAATCAACAAAGCATTCATCATCTCCTTAAGAGTTCGATTTTTACGTTCAGCAATGCCATTTGATTGAGATGAGTATGGAGCCGTCGTTTGATGAATTATACCACTTTCGTTGCATAATTCTTCAAACGGAGCAACATATTCGCCACATCTGTCACTTCGAACACTCTTAATTCGACCACTTAGTTGATTTTCGGCTTCATTCTTGAAGTGTTTAAGCGCTTCAATAGCCTCATCTTTACCTCTTAAAAGGTAAAGATAATAATATTTCGTGCAATCATCGATGAACGTGATAAAGTACTTCTTACCACCACGAGTTTGCAATCGGTGTGAATTGAATCAAGGAGTTTCGTGCTCCGCTCTACCGAATGAATCGGTGGTTTTGTCATTTTCGCCTCAACACAAACTTCACATTTGTTTTGAGTGTTAACTTCATTTAACTTTAGTAAATCTAAATTTACCAATCGTTTTATAGCATTTAGATTAACATGTCCTAATCTACAATGCTATAAATCAGAGCAATCAAGCATATAAGAGGAAATAGTTGCATTTTCATTACTCTCAATAGATTTTGGTACATGACGTATAGCCAATACATTCAACCTTAAAGAGACCATCAGAGAGGTAACCATTTCCAAGGAAAGTACCACTCTTTGACAAAATAAACTTGTCAGACTCAAAAACTAGTCTAAACCCCTTACTAACTAGAATAGAGCCCGAGACCAAGTTCTTTCGGATGTCGAGAACATGCAGCACGTTCTTCAAAGTTAGAGAATTGCCGGATGTAAGCTTTAGCACCACATCTCCAACTCCGACAACCACGGACGAAGCTTGGTTCCCCATGTTGAGCTTCCTCCCCTCAACAGCTTGATAGGTAACAAACTTGTTCCTATCGGCATACACGTGCGCAGTAGCGCCAGTGTCGATGAACCAGCCTCCCGGCTTTTCGACTTGGTTGACCTCCTCAGTGACCACAACGTAAAGTCTTCTTTCACCCACTCGTCGTCTTTCTCGGCGACGTTGGTAGCATGTTTCTTCTTCTTCTTGTTCTTGGGCTTCTTGCAGTCCTATGCAGTATGCCCATGTTTACCACAATTGTAGCAATCACCATCAAACTTCTTCGATGGTACCTTCGCCTTGCCCTTGTCTTTGGCATTTGGGCGATCATGCTTGTTGGAGGGACCGCCCTTCTCCATCAAGTTCACCTTGGCATCAGACGGTGCCTTCGGTTTGTCTTGATTGCGCACATCAGACTCAATGCGTAGCTTCACAATCAAGTCTTCAAGAGTCATCTCCTTTCGCTTGTGCTTGAAGTAGCTCTTGAAGTCTTTCCAATTTGGGGGTAGCTTCTTGATCACGGTCGCCACCACGAACGTGTCCGGAAGGACCATCCCTTCAACATGGACGTTATGCAGAGTGGTGGATGCACCGATGGTGGAATCGGTGGAAGCAGCAACGCTCGTCATCTTCAGTTACGTCGGGAAGGCAAGTAGTGTATTTTGTCTTGCGATTGTAGGGAAATTGAGTACACGAACTTGCCTTCGGGCGAAATAAAAAAAAAACAACATAAAGAAGATTACAAGCGAACAGAATCTAGCTAGAGCCGAGTCGAGGAAAGTCCTCTTTCCGCAAGACGAAATACACCCTGGTAGTGCTCTCGGTTTTGGCGTATCATCCCCAAAGATAAAACGGCTTCGTTCACTTAATAGTAGCACCACAAATCAAGTGACTCCGGCGAACTAGATGAGGTTTGAGAACCGAGCAACAAATGCTCCTAAAATCTAGAAAGATGCTATGAAGTGTAAAGGATGAGAGGAGAGAAGAGAGAACTCGAATTTCGGTGTGTTCTTCAACTCCAAATGCCTCCCCACTCAAGGGGGGAGCCAAGGGACACACCATTATGGCTCGTCATCAATACCTTGGCAGTTACAACAACCGAAAAACCAAAGGTCTGGCGGTTACGGAAATCGAAAAGCCAAAGGTCATCAGCTCTATTAAGAGCTCCGGTGGTTATAACGGGCGAACGAAAAGTTTCCCGATTTAATATACCATTTCTCACTCACCGAAAAATGGTTTTGAGAAATCGAATATGTTACGATTATCTACCTGACAAGTAGAATAATCCTACATTATTTAATTATCCAATTAAATAATTTAACCACCACAAAATTGATTTAGATTCAAAACCAATTTTCTCACATCCATACCCATACCCGCGACAAATCCGATACCCATATCCATACCCGCTACCCGCGATGGGTACCATCAACTATCCATACCCGCCACCCGCAGATACCCGCGACCCGTCGGGTATCCGCAAACCCGCAACCAAAATTCACTAATCACAAATTTAAATCAATATTCAAATTCAAAATCACAATTAATATCTAAAATATAAATTCACAAATCACGATTAATATCCAAATTTAACACAAACCAAATCCACAAAGTTCAAATTTATCAACTAAAAGTCAAATTTCTAATTAAAATAACATAGAATAGAATATAATTATAGAAGTAATAATTCTTATTTCTTAGTATTCATTAAATTCACTAATATATATATATATATATATATATATATTTATTAATATAAAAATAATTAAGTAATATATGGGTAATTCGCGGGTAATATCGGGTATTTTAGCGGGTAATTTGTGGGTAATACCCGTGGGTATTTTAGCGGGTATACGGGTTTCGCGAGTATGGATAGTAGCTATCCATACCCATTCCCGCGAACTAAATGGGTAGTAAATCGTACCCATACCCGTACCCGTGGGTGTATCAAATCGCCTCATACCCGCACCTATTAGGGTCGGGTATCAGGTACCTGCGGGTAAATTGTCATCCCTAATTATGAATTATAATATTACAAATCAATGCATTATGAAAATATACTTGTACATATTTATAAAGCAAAAACTTGGGTGAGGCCGGCCTCATAGTGTGGTCGGGCCAAGTGTCAATCTTTATACAGAAAAGTGTTAATCTACACGAATAAAAGTGTCAATCTTTAACGTAATTATTTAGCGAATAAAAGTGCCAATTTTTAAAGTGTCAATCTTTATGCAGAAAAGTATTAATCTATACGAATAAAAGTGTCAATCTTTTGAAGTCACTCACCGTACGGCCGGGCTGACCCAAGTGTGCCCCTATTTATAAAAAAAAGTGCATTATAATACAACATTAAATGCATTATAAATTGATACGTATGTGCATTACAATATGCATTACAATACTACTTCAGATGATGAAGAAAGTTCCAATATATTTGCGATTTTAAAAGTATTTTATTTGGGTTTTATTTCTCACAAGGTTTGGTGTGAATTTAATGCGTGGCATCGAAAAGCTTAATTCTTTTTGGATATATTAGAATTTAGTGTGTAAAATTATTGGGTGATTATTTCAAATCCATGATTGTCGTAGTTTCCTTTTAGTGGTTAGCTTCTTAATTATTATTTTTTACTAATTTATCCTTGTAGATGGAAAAATCAGCACGTCATAATGATAATTTGCAATTTTGAATAGTTAATCTTTACCATTTATTTTTTATGATGAAGGGCTTAGGATGCTTCTTATTTCCCACACTAAGAGAGATTTTTATATGATCTCATCTCTCTCTCTATATATATATATAGAGTGTGGTTCATATGGGAACCATTTAATTCATGAGAACTAAGAATCAATCTCATCCATTTAATTATCATAGATCTAAGGCTGTAAATTAATGTGAAAAATAATTAATAACTGTTTTTTAAAACGTGTGGGGTTATTTTCGACATATCCTTAAATCTAAATTTGCAAGGTCCTATAATTATGGGATTTGGAACGGTTTTTGACGTGATGACTTTTACTTTGCCGCTTTCAAATTTCAAAAATATTACGTAAATGATATTAATTTATTTGATAGTTATTGTATTTTATTAACTAAACTAATGCTGTATTTATTCCACTAAACTAACGCGAGACCTCTTTTATTATTAGTATGCAAGTTCCATGTAACCATAAAAGCATAATAGTAATTAATAAGAAGCATGAAATGATTTATTGAGAAGTATTAAAAAAGCATGAAATCAATACTAAAAATTATGAAATTAATACTAAAAAGCATGAAAAAAAATAAAATAAAAGAAGCATGAAATCAACATCAAAAAGCTTGAAATTAACACAAAAAACATAAAAAAAAAAAAATTATATCCGTGGAAGGTAGATTTTGATATATTTTGAAGCAAAAATTGAAATAAATCGTCGAATGCCTTTGAAATTGGATCACCTTAATTTCATATTTTTTTAGTCTCGATTTCATGCTTCTATAATATTGATTTCATGCTTCTATAATATATTGATTTCATCACTAAAAAAAGCATGAAATCAATATTATAGAAGCATGAAATCAAAACTAAAAAAACATTGAATCAACACTTAAAGAGCATGAAAAAAAGAGAGCATAAAATCCACAATAAAAGAAAATAAAGAAAGCATGAAATCAAAACTAAAAAAGCATTAAATCAACACTAAAAAAGCATGAAAAAAAAAAAAAAAACATTAACTCTAAAAAACAGCATGAAATCAATGTTTGAAAAGCATGAAATCCACATTAAAAAAAATTAAAAAAAAACTTTTTTTTTGAAAGCAATAAAAAAAACTTTTAAAAAGCATAAAACAATATTAAAAAAGCATTACATCAACACTAAAAAAAAACATAAAAATCAACATTATTTTTACCCTCTCCAAATCTTAAATGTTCTCCAAATACATTATAAGCAATACATAATAACTATTTTAGCACTATGCAATTACTATTTAAGCATTTAATAATTAATGATGAACACGTATTATAAATAGTTTGAGCATAGGAATCACAGCATTGAATAAACAAATAATATCTCAGCAATGATTACTAATTTAATCTAGATCCTATTATCCAATTTTGATTTTTGAGAGACGAAATTGTGAGAGATTTGATTCCCGAAAATCAAGGTAGGAAAAGAATCGTGATGTAATATGATGGCTAAAATGCCCCCATCGGTTATTTAGAATAATAAATAATTATTTTAATGTAAAATATCAGATTACATATAAACCACACGATCTACCAAAATGTAAGGTTAAGATGAATTTCTAGTTCTCATTATTAGTTTGGCTCCCACATGAACCTTCCCCTATATATATATATATATAAATAGGGAGTAGATCAAATAGAAACCAACTCTTATATGTTAACTAGGAACAATTATAAACTGTTGATTCCATAATTTATTGTGGCTAGGATTTAATCTCATATATAAACGGATAATATTATATAACTAAAATTTGAATAACACCTAGCACCTGATAAGGGCAATGTAGTAATTGAATCCCCATATCTCATCAATCTCTACCTATACGGCGGAGAAAGAGGAATTATATTACACAAATTGAGCAAACTGAAAATTTAATCATCTCATTTTCTCGAACATGTAGATTAGTATTAAGCATTTTAATTTATGAACATTAAGCATTATATTTATGAATATCAAGCATTACATTTTTGGAATATGTGAATTTTATTTAAGCAACACATTGATCAACAGTAAGCATTATATTTAATAATATTGAGCATAACATTTTTTTTCGGGACACGTAGATTATTACTACTAATTAAGCATTACTAATTGAATTGCTTATTTACATCTTATGAATTGCTTATTTACACATTATCAATTTGCTTATTTTATATCTATAGTTTATGAATTGATTGTTTATATATTATGAATTGCTTACCTAATACCTCTATATTTGTTCATGTAAAACAAATGCTTGTCTCTACTTGATAAAAATAAAAAATAAAAATAAAAAAGCTCGTCTCTATTGCTTATTTAGATATCTTGAATTACTTATTTACACCTTATGAATTGCTTATTTAGAGCTTTAAAAATGCTTATTTGCAGTCAAGTAAAAGCTTATTACTTTTAAATTGTTTAGTTATATTCTCAAATTGCTTATTTAGATAAATCGATTTTTTTTTTTTTTTTTTTTTTTTTGAAAGCTCGAATTGCTTATTTAGACAATTGGAATTGCTTATTTAGATATATCGAATTGCTTATTTAGACCATTTGAATTGCTTATTTAGATACATCGAATTGCTTATTTAGACAATCTAAATTGCTTACTTAAATATATCAAAATGCTTTTCAAATTGTTTATTTAGACAACTTGAATTGCTTATTTATGAGAAATAGTTTACAAATGTTTATTTACAATAAATTTTTATTTCGAAAATGCTAATTTATACCTCCCGAATTGCATACTTACAAAAACGCATATGTTTATATCTCACCAACAAAAAATATATATAGTAAAATAAAAAATTTAAATTCCAATCAAGATGCCAAAAAAAAAAAAACAATATGAGAAACAACAATGAATTATTCAAAAACCACACCTAACTAAAACAATGAATTCTCGAAAAACAATATGAAAATATTATGCATAAAAATAAAAAATAAAAAAAGGCACGCCAAGAGAAAAATAATTAGGAAATAAGAGACATTTTCTTTTATTGTTCTTGTAGTTCCAAGAAAGAGTTCTCTCTCTTCAATATGGAATGATTAGTGAAGATTAGTAGGGTTGTCAAACGGGAATCCGGTATTTAGGGATTCCCGGTACCGGACCGGAACCGGACCGGAGCCGGTACCGGATAACCTGATTCCGGTCCGGTAACCACTTCCAGCTTCAAGCAAAATTTGGGTACCCGGGTAACCGGTACCGAACCGGGTACCGGTTAATATTTAATTTTTATATATTTTATAAATATATTATATATTATATTAATATTAACAATTACTAAAAATTTAAGATACCCTAAATCCTTAATTATATATTATTATTTTTATAAATAAATTATATATTATTATTATTCTATGTTTAATTATTGTTTAATTTATTTTAGGCTTTAAAAAAATTAAAAAAAAAATACATTTTAGTTTTTTTATAAAAATCCGGTACCTTAACCGGTAATCCGGTATAACCGGTAACGAACCGGTAACCGGGAACCAGTTAGCTTATCCGGTTCCGGTACCGGTTCCTGAAAAACGTGAATAACCGGTATCGGGTACCCGGATTTCCAGTTCCGGTTAACCGGAACCGGACCGATAGTCAGCCCTAAAGATTAGCATGCTAGAATTCCAATAATTAATGACAATGCGTTACATAAAAACTAATATTACTCAACTACCCTTTTAGATTATGAAAAAAACATAACAAAGTATTATATGCAATAAATTTATATAAGTTGATTAAATGTAATGGATGGATCAGATCGGATCCTAATTACTACCTAAGGATTGAGATCCCATTTGATCCTCCACATATATATATATATATATTGATAAAAGATATAAAAAAAATAGTATTGAAAATTCTTCAAGAATATGATAACACTTATGTACCTTTTATATATTTGAAATCATAATACATACTCCTCCAAATATGTATTAAAGTTTTCCTTTTGGAATGTTCCCCAAATATTATATTCATTTCGTCCACGAAAGTGGAGTTAGTGTTTCGGCAGAGTATTTTATTTGATTTCATAGAGAATAGTAAAGTAAAATGAATGTTATAATGGATTTTAGTTGATTTTAGAGTGTGAAAATGATGTATGGATATGAGGTCCACAACTAAAAATGAAAATGTCCATGTTTTTATGGACGGACAAAAATGACAAAATATCCATATTTTTCATAGACAAAGAGAGTATTAGACGGAGGGAGTGTACTATTTAGCTACTAACGTAAAATGTATGGATAAACATAAAATGAAACGTGAAGAGTTAAAAAATGAAAATTGAGAATGTCTATTCCTCTAACAGTAGGGGTGCAAACATTCTGGCCTATTGATATTGTTCTTTTTAGACCCTAAAAAGAAAAAAAAATAAAGGATATTGGTCTTCTTAGACAAATGGTATCACATTTAATTTAGATAATAGGTCCATCAAAATCCATATATTTTTTAATATTTTCCTTTTAATCACCAAATTTCTTGACATAGACACATCAAATCATCAGCAGTATTTTTTTTTTTTTGGGGTGTGCCTATAAATAGTCAAGGTTATTTTAAAGCTCAAAGCATAACATGATTGAGAAAATGGAGATGAAAATTTTTGACGAGAGAAATGAAAAAATAGTTAAAGATGTGTCTCTACAAGAATTGAGAGAAAAGCTAGCTGAGTTTGCTAGAGCTAGGGGATGGGAGCAAGCAATATCACAGTCCTAGAAATTTGCTTCTTGCTTTGGTAAATCATTTTATCATCAATTTAATTTCATATTTAAAACAGTTTTTTTGTGTTTATTATTGAAAATGATGTATTCAATGCAGGTGGGAGAGGTAGGGGAATTGTCCGAAATATTTCAATGGAAAGGAGAAGTTGAAAGAGGATTACCAAACTGGAGTTTAGAGGAAAAGGAACACTTAGAAGAAGAAGTGTCTGATGTTTTGCTCTACTTAGTTCAACTTGCTCATGTTTGTGGCCTTGATCTTGGCCAAGTTGCCCTCACTAAGATCCTCAAGAATTCCCGAAAATACCCCGTTAATCCTAATTCTTTGACTTAGAAACTACTTCTTTCTCGACCAATATTTTTTTCCCTAATTTTGATATATTTTATTATTGTGATTGAAGTTTTTTGCTCTTATGTATATAAGGATTCTTCTTATATGTAAATTTTTATTCAAATGAGTCTATTAAAATAATAAAATGACTCTATGTAGAGGGGACGAGGGTTTCACGCCTTTTTATAAAGAGTTGTATTAATGGCCTTGTTTAGTTGTGATGGTAATTTTGGCCTCAAAATCATTTTGTTCTAATTGTGTTACATCATTTTACACCTAAGTAATAGGGATTTTGGACCAATATGACCCTCACCACTACATGACTTTTTAAGATAATTTAATTTGCCCCAAACATTGATTTTTTTTTTTGGACTCTTAACAAATTAGTTAGAGGAATCTGGTGGAATTAAAACCGATTTGAATAGATTTTTATTGCTAACGCCGTCTTTCCAACAATGTTTGAAACACCAAGCCCAACTTTATTTGAACCCTAACCGGAAGTACACACTTTATTAGAGAAAAAGAAAAGATAAAAGAAAATAAGGCGACGGAGGAAACAAACTAAATTCTAAATTTAAGGCTCCGTTTGGTAGATAAGGTAGGATGAGTTATCCGGGATAATATGTGTGTTTGGTAACTTGGACAAACAAAGTAGTAAGCCCTAGATAAAAGCTTAGCCCGGCGCTCTTTCACTGTAGACACGGCATAATTCATCCGGACGAAATCAGCGGATAAAATACACAAGCTGAATAGTGTATTATTTATCCTTAGATATCCTATCTTCTTTACCAAACACAGCCTTAAGTTAAACAGATAAAAATAAGTATTTCAAAATTACACGCCGCCTTTGAAAAATAAACTTAACTGTTCGTCCCTTGAAAAAGAAAAACCCCAAACGCCGCCGCTCGCCGTCCTCATTACTCCTACGCATACAGCCACTGCTACCGCCGTTGCATCAACTCCGGTTCCGTTATCAGCGAGCCAGTTCCAACGTCTAAGGTAATCAGCTCTTTCGTATTTTTGTTGAATTCATCGGTTTTGTTAGAAACAATTTTTGTTCCATCCAGAAAAAAACGAATTTTTGATTCATGATTCTGAACAGTGAACTCTGCCATGGGAATTGACCTATATCTATGAGCATCTTAACCATTTTTTTTTTCTTTTTAAGCTTTATTTCATCGTTTATTTTGGCATTGAGCTGCTTCTAATGTGCGCCTATTGAACTGGAGCTCAAATAACGTCCTATCATGCCTTTGATAAGCGAGTTCGAGCTCGAATAATCGTTTGCTCGAGTTTTTGATGAGCCAGCAGCGCAACTCGAGTTCAATTTGAGCTTCACAATTTTGTGTCGAGGCGAGCCCTCAAATTCCTTAATGAGCTGAGCTCGAGCTTGGCAGTGTTTGGCTCGGCTCGGCTCAGCTCGGTTCGTTTACAATCCTGGCGCTTGATAAATTATACACAATTGACCACTGTCCATTAAATGTATACATTTTATGTATAAGTTGAATTACAAGAAGAACATATGAGTTCTAGTTTACATATAAGACTTTGCAAAACCCTTATTCCCCCCGTTGACTGTCTCGTAGTCGAGGCAAGTTCAACTCCTCTGCCTTTCTGCTTTTTTTTTTTTGGAAGTTTGTTATTTTTATATTTCTGAACTGCTGAAGATTCCGTAAAAAGATAAAGATTGATTAGATTAGTAAATAGACAAATATGCAAACCAAAATATTATGGGCATATGTTTTTCCTTATATGTTGATAGGTTATTGCCTGAGGTCGATGACCTATAATTAACTAATTAGTCTTGTAATATCACAATGCCATAAAGTTATCCTTATATGTTGTTTTATTTTTTATTATTTTAGGTTTTGCAACTAAACTTGATTGTTTATTCTTAGAAATGAATGTGCCATCACCAGTCAACGACGAGGATAATGACGAAGAGACTTATATAGACGAAAGTGATATAATTAATGAGTATGATATTGACGAAGAAGGTATAGTTGTGCAGTTGTGTCATTATTTTATTTTATTGTATTTTATATGTTTGTTTTTGATGTAGTGATTCTTTACATAAAATGCACTCCCTCTGTCCCATTTCATATTCAACTTGTAGGCCAACTGAAATGGGACGGGGGAGTATTTGGTTAGAAACATACTGGTTTATGCTTTTCTATGTTGTTCTTGTATTGTTAACTGACCTGATTCCTGATGGTGGCTTCAGAACTCCCTGATGCTGATGAGGAAGGTGGCTCTGATGGAGAAGAAGAATTTGGTGCGTCCATGTACAGTTTTCTTCTAACTATCATACCTGAAAATGATACTTCCGTAATCTGTACTGCATTTCCTTGTTTGTTTTATACGAGTTAGATAGGAATAGACTGCAATGTATGACTTACTTCTAAATATTCTTTTATTGTTTAGTCTATGAAATCGAACCAATGTAAGAAAAAGATAAAGAAGATATCAGTCTGAAAGATGCTGCTTGTTGGTTCCAGCACCACTGTGCTGTTCAGTGAATCACTTCATATTGTTAGATCAGTTGTAGTATTATTTGAATACTTAGAGAAACGTGACTGCATCCTGTATAATAATACTCCGTACTAGGCAACTAGCCAAGGTTTGTTGCTCATAATTTGAAACTTTTATCTGAAAAATAAATTTAATAACCAGGATTTCCTGATTTGATACTGAACGGAAGAAATACAAGAAGTAGTAATATGTTACGTGGATATGTATTTTATCATGCACCTTGTGTATGAGTTGTTAGCATCGACCTTTCAATGTATTCGAAACATGTTATATATTCTGTCACCACACATAGGTTTGACTACTTCGGAAATCCTGGACAAGTTCCGGCGACTACTTAGCCTTTGTATTCAGAGCCTGTCTTGTGAATGAATTCTTTCTATGTTACTCATAACTAGTGACCTCAGCTGGTTTCTGATGCAAATTTAGTGTGAACATGATTTCTAATTTATTTTGGCTTGGTTTAATTGGGCGTTTGATTAATTTGTATTGGCATTTGATGTGTAAGAAAAAATATTGTTGTTTACCCTGTTCTTCTATTGCTGCAGATGGGGTTGATGATTCTATACATATATTCACCGGTCATACAGGTGAGCTACTATTCTCATTTTTGTCTGTTTCTTTTTTTGTTTTTTATTTTTCAGGAATAGTAGTTATTTTAATTTATTTATGTTTAGAGCATTTCGTTGATCTCTGTTGGTCTACAAGCAGGTGCTGGTTGATGAGAAAATCCCAGTCCTTATGTAGAGCAAGACCCTTTGTCTTTGGCTAGTAGTTTATGATAAAGACTCAGTTAGTAGTGTAATCGAGCCTAGGGCTACCGATCTGTTAAAAATTGTCAATTATCATATGATTGTCATAGATATTGATATGTAAAGCTTACTCTCATCTTTCTCATAGTAGGAAGAGATATTTTGATGAGCCTAGACATGTCCTTTGCCTGTGCAGTTTAATGTACATTCATAGCTCATTCTTGATCTTTAAAAAGTTTCTATGGTCTATATGTCTTATGATTTGTGCTTATTAGATTGTTGTTTTGCATTTAGGTGAACTGTACACTGCTACCTGTAGTCCAACAGATGCTACTCTAGTCGCAACTGGAGGTGGAGATGATAAAGGATTTTTATGGAAAATTAGTCAAGGAGACTGGGCTTTTGAGTTGCAAGGTGTGTAATTGGCCTCCCTATTCACAGTTTTAGCTTATAATTCATTGGAGATTTATCTTATTATTAATTAACATCAATTTAAACTTTTCCGAAGTCTTTTTTCTTGTTTTGACTCCTTTGGTAGTGAAGATTGTGACATATGTATTGCATGAAAAAAAAAATATATCTCAATTAAAAAGAAGCATGGTGGAAAGATTTCCATCAGAAAATTGTCTATGAAATTCTAACAAAAAACAACTAACAAATAGGCTGGATTTCTGTAGTTTTTAGTCTACTCATTTGCTATTTGGTCAAAATTAAATATTTTGGATGAAGTTGTTTCTGTAAATATACTCTATTTACATGTTTTTCTAATGTATTGAATTATAGCATGGTTATCGATGTAGTCCTAGCAACACTGACAGTTATGATAACATCAAGTGCATAATGGCCTTTAAATTGTCACTTTTTAAGTGGAAATGTAAAACAGTCACAGAAAAATCAGTGCTATAGTAATTGTTGTATACTAGTAATTGTTGTATACTAAAGCATTATCCTTGGTGAAATGCATGCAAAATTTTGCAGAGCTTACTTTTTTAATTGAAGAGTAACAACCATTTGAGTACAATGGCCATATCTTTCATTGTCCAAAGATTGACATACAGGCCACCAAGATTCTGTATCTAGTTTATCCTTTAGTATGGATGGACAATTGCTTGCTTCTGGAAGCTTGGATGGAGTAGTAAAAGTGTGGGACATAGCAAATGGAAATTTGAAATGCACTCTTGAAGGCCCTAGTGGAGGCATTGAGGTGATAATTTAAGAAGTTATGTTGGTGAAATAATACTGTGGATTTTACTTCTTCATCATGCTATATCAACAGTAAATTGTTCAGTGGGTCAGGTGGCATCCGAAAGGACATTTGGTCTTAGCTGGTGCAGAGGATTCCTCAATCTGGATGTGGAATGCTGACAAGGACGCTTATCTTAATGTTTTTACAGGTCATGCGGGTAGTGTGACCTGCGGAGATTTTACACCTGATGGTATTAAGTGTTTGGCATGAGAAAATTCTCTTGACTTCTCCTTTCGTTGTGATTTCTTTATTTTGGTAGCTTCATTATCTCTTACTTTCATTTTTGAAGGTAAATCAATTTGCAGTGGATCTGATGATGCAACTATGAAAATCTGGAACCCAAAAAATGCGGAAATTATCCATGTTGTTAGCGGTATGTAATTTTTCTTTCTTGTTTTCATAAATGCATAAGCGGTAGCATTCTGATTACTATGAAACTCAAGCTGCATGATGTTTTTCAGTTTTGCTCTACTGAAATCTGATAAAAAGAACTGTACTTTTATGTCCAGGTCATCCTTATCACACTGAAGGAATTACGTGCTTGACAATCAGCTCTGATTCCGCACTTGTGCTTACTGGGTCAAGTGATGGCTCTGTTCACGTAGTTAATGTATCTACTGGCAAGGTGCTCGTGACCTTGTTTTTGCTTCTTCGTCATTGTTTATAGCTGTATACTTTCTCGACTGCTGAAATTGAAAGGCCTCTCATGGGTAAATGAACAATCTTATGCTGTTTCAATCCACAGGTTGTTAGCTCCTTGCTTGCTCATTCAGATTCAGTAGAATGTGTTGCTTTTCAAGCAAGGTTTTGCTCTGCCACTTTTTCCTCTTCCTGTAGAAAGAAAATTGCTTTGATATTCTCTTCTGGAGTGCGTTACATATATGATATATTATTATTTTCTTATACCGTTCATGATTTCTGAAACCCTATTATAAATTTCTTCTTGTAGCTCTCGACGCGATTGTTGGAGGGTTGCAACTGGTGGCATGGATAAGAAGCTCATAATCTGGGATCAAAATTCAACTCCACGTTGCATATGCGAACATGAGGTTGGTAAAACTAATCATAAATTCTTAGTTTCTGGTGCTTCATGAGATTAAACTAGACAAATTTATATACTTTGGATATGAGATGAATGAACTTTTACGGAATATTTTGCAGGAGGCGGTCACGTGTTTGCTATGGCTTGCCGGATCAAGATACATAGCCACAGGCTGTGTGGACGGGAAAGTACGGATCTGGGACAGTTTATCTGGAGATTGCACTAAAGTCCTCAGTGGACACTCTGATGCCATTCAGTCGATTGCTTCATCGTCTACTGGAGAGTTTCTTGTATCTGTTTCGATCGATGGAACTGCTCGTGTGTTTGAGATTGCAGAGTTCAGGTAAACAAAACCAACACGAGCGTAAATCGACATGTTGATTCATGGTATAGCTTGTTCTTGATATATACCTCCTGTTCTTCTCAGACAGCCTTAAAACTTTTATGGCTTCACTAATGGTTTGTGTTGAGTAAGCCATGGAATTATATATATTTATTTGCCTAGATAATTGGGACTATAATGAAGAATTAAATCTTTTGATTATATGGTGGTGTGGTGAAGAAACATATGGGTTTTGTTTCTTTTTCTTTTTTATACTCTCCGTTCACGATTTGTTGGCAAAAAATAATTTTTCCTGTAAAAAAAATTAAATTCTAAAAACTCAATTTAAAATTCATTATCACGGAGTTCCAAAATCATTTAAAAATTATTTTTTGTCAAAACATATCGTAGATGGATGGAGTACATTTTTAATGTAGAGTTGCTCATTTTTCTTAGCTCGGATTTTTTCAACTTCCATTTTAGTAAATTTAAATTTTAGGATGATGCTATAAGGTGGTGCTTAGTATGATGGAATGGAATGAGGTGGAATAGAATGTAAGTAAAAATGATGTACAAATTTCTACATGATTTCTACTTCCATTCCATTCCACCTCATTCCATTCCACCTCATTCCATTCCATCATACCAAGCAAGCCCTAAATGTTAAAACCATAGCATGATCTTGACCGTGGTTCGGCCTTGAAATGGTAAGAGCCATCATTTTCTAGCATTTTTTCTTACGAATAATAGATCCTGAAAAATCTTTATTGACTTCTCTGTATATATGATTTTTTACACGTAAAAAGTTCAAATTTCATGTTATTTATTTCTAATAAAAGGAACTACACATTGACTATGCATATTTCGCTAAATGTCAAATTGTGTCGTTTCCTAATTGTAATACAATTGTATCTAATCTATACGAAATAGTGATTAAATGTCTAAACTATCAATATGTTCACAATTGTGTTATGAACTTTAATTTTCGACGGCGAAAAACAACCATGGCCCATGGGAAGCCAAAAACTAAAAAAAATGATAAGTTATTATGTTATCTCAGTTTTTGATTTGCCTGTGTGTTTCTTGTCATTGAAAATTAAAATTCAGAACATAATTGTGAAAATATTGATAGTTTGGACATTTAATTGTTATTTTGTATAGACTTGAATACAATTATAAAAAAAAAAGTTGAATTTTGACAATCAAATTGTAAATTGCCCAATTCTTTAATAAATTGTTTAACTAAACCAAAAATATAGAATTATCAATTGGATGTCAAACTTGTACTTTAGTTTGTGCAATCATTTTAGTATTTTATGTTATAAAAATTAAGCTCCAGCAACTATTTTTCATTATCATGAACTACTAAACACTATTATCAACTAAATTTGGATGCTGCTCTAGTCAATTAGTTTGGTGCTCGATTTTCTTTAATAAATTTGCCCAAATATTAAAAAAAATGTTGGGACTTTGATATGTTAGTAGGTACTATATGGCACAATTAAAACACATTTTGTTGGATTCATACAAATGAAAAGGTCACATAGTTATCACTTCTCATAAATTTTAAAATATAGAGTTATTAATCATCGGGCATAAAACCATTTCAAGTGAACTTTTAAGAGTTGTATGTTTTAGATGATATTTAAGGCTGATTTATCAACATCGGCAGAATTGTAGTGGTCCAATGAAGTGATTATATCTTGAGCAAATGAATTATAATTTGATACTATGACACATGAATGGAAAGCTAATGAGAATATCTTTCTAATGGTACCTATTAGACATTTTTAGGATGAGTGAATCTCAAGATATGGGGTCATCTTTAGCACTTTCGATCATGGTGAGTATTCTGGCGACGTTTTAGCAAAATGATCATATGTCACTCAACACAGGTTCAATGGAGGTGATCAATATGGTTTTGGAAAGCTAAGACAAACGGATTTTCAAATATACAAGTTATATATTTTTGTGATTAGTGAGTTGAGAGATATTTATTTTTCTTTAAGGAACAATAATCTGGAGATAACAATTTTGACATAATGGACAAGGAATGTTTGAGGTAGCATATCTCTCTCATTTCTTGGCCAAAGTGGGAGTGTGAGGTATCAAATGAAAGCTAAGATAACAAGGAAGCGTAATGAATCGGTTAATTCCAAATTTGACCGAAGGAGTCCATAAACTCAAATTCAAAGTCAGTGCATACATGCTTGATGGGAAAAGGACTTCTGGACACATAATCTTTGAAAAATCACTATCTATATGAGCTTTGATTTAAGCATGTGAGGTGTCTATAGTAAGCTAACATGATAAACTTTAACTTTGGCTGGAATCTATTCCATGTTTTTCAGAATTAAGCCCGTAAGTCGATTGAAATTTTAAGAAAGTTGAACTAGGGTTTCTCTTTTAAAATCGAGAACAAGGTTGGTCTTTTTTAGGGGTTTCTAAATCAACAATTCATCAACTAATTCATGGAGATCAAGAGAGGAAAAACTCATGCTAAGGGTGGAGTTGATCGATCAAGGAAGGATCAAGAAGGGTTTTTAATAATTTTTATCATAAAGGGAATTTGCCTTTTCTATTGATTCCTACGGATTGGATCAAAAACAATTCTTGAATGAGGCCACAAATGAATCGAAAAATAAATATTTATTTGTTCTACCTCCTATTATATTTATGAAGAGAATGAATCTTTTTCTCGAATGATTAAAAAAAAAAAAAAAAAAGCGTTAGGATCTACAGCGGGAATGATTTGGAAGATCCATATATAAAAATATATTTATCCGAAATCTAATTCTAAACAATATACAGTATGAAATTGTATCGTAGTGAAATGAGAATCGTGCTATCTCTTGTGGCTTGGTTCTTCTAGCTTCTTCTTCATCTTCTTTCTGCTTAAATTTCCTCCTCAGGCTAAGGAATGCACTCAAGATTTTCAATATTCTTAAGGGGTTGAGATTTTAAGAAATGCTTTCCGAAGATTTTATAAGATAATGAATGATGAGTTTTTGAATTAATTGATGTAAAATTTGTATCATTTGCTCAGTATATGTATGTATATTTAAAGCACTCAAATTTGTCTCCATATGGGTAGGGAATTATTCATTTTATTTTTTACTATTCAGTCCGTGTATATTAAATAATTGAGAGTGTAACTGGATTATTATATAAAACCACTATGCATCTCGTGAATTATTTTGTACCAAGAATTATTGTCGTGCTATTATGAGTTGAATAAAGTGAGTTAAAATAAATACATAAATAATACCAAGAATTACTGTACAGCAAATATGAGTTGAATAAAGTAAGTTAAAAAAAAAATTAAAAAAAAAAAAAAAAACGGGACAAGACACTTTCAAATCAACCTTTACTATCAAATTGCGTGCCCAAATTTAGGGTTGTCTAAATGGTTCTCGGTTTTTGGATTAACCGGGAACCGAAACGGTTATGGGTACCCGAGAACCGGAATTTCGGTCTTTGGTCCAGTCCCGGTTCCTATATTTTAGAGATTTCGATCTTTGGTTCTAACTGGGAACCGATCGGTTCCAACCAGAAAACGGAAATAGTTATTACAAATTTAATTTTTACTATTATTTTATAATACAAATCATATCCTACACCCTACACCTAATTCCTAAATCCCAATTGGAAATTACGTATTCTGACTCAGACTCCCAGTCACCGCTCCCCATCTCCGTCGACCCCCACCAGTCACCGCGCTCGACCCCCACAGCAGTCAAGTATGATCTCTCTCTCTCTATCTCTCTAAGATTGATACTCACACATTGTAATAGCCGTAAAAATCCGTATTTGGAAAAATTAGAATTTCGGAGGAGGAAATAAAATTTTTCGAGTATTTGAGATCGAGCACGGACGAAAATGAGCTTATGGGAATTTTTATTATATGTTGGAATTATTTCCAATGAAATCTCGAGAATTTTGAGAATGAAGGAATTATGGCAAGGCAAGAAATTACCCGAAATGATTTCCGGAGAATGTTACGTTGTAAATATTTTACGAAAATAAGATGAAATGTGCGACTTAGAAGTAAAAGACTACATATTTATAATAGTGCAAGTGAGAGGAATTAAAAAGAAAAGAAGGAGAAAGTGCTAGTGTGTGTGTGCGTGTAAGTCAAGAGAAAGAGAGAGTGGTGTTCATCTCACCACCACTCAAACAAGAAGGCTAGCTTCTCACTCCTCCTTCACTCATGAAGGAAGCACACCCCATTTCCTCCATGATCGACACCCCTTCTTCTCTCTAAAACTCCATTGAAGCTCCAAGCTTCAAGCTCCATCTTTCCTTCATCAATCACCTATAAACCTTGGATTTCTTCATCAAATCAACCAAGGAACAAAGCTATGGTGATGGATTCTTGATCAAAGAAAGGGAAGTAGTTCAAGCAAGAGTCGATTTTTGGGAAAGATTCAAGCTTCGATTCTTTCATTTCCAATCGGTACAATATCTTCGTCTTAACATATCTAGCACAAATATGAGTTTAGATTTTGAGTTTAAACCTCTAAAAATGATGAATCAATTTCGTTCACACCATAGTCAACTCTATGGATGCTCTTGAAATTGTTAATTTCTTGTTCTATACTTCAAAAGAAAGCCATCCATGTTTTATTTGATGAACTTTGATGTGAATGTTGTCAAAACCCTCCTTGATTCTTCAAGCCCGACTCTACAGTCACGTATGTATGTTTTGGATGAGTGATCATCATGTTTCCTTGCTCAAATGATGGTTTAAGATGAGCTAGAGCTGAACCTGTAAGCATTCTTCACGTTTTTGATTCGGGCATTTTATCAAACAATTGGTGTGCGTGTTCTGTTCAGCGTTTTCAAGCATGTTCCCGACCTTATCTCTTTTCAAGTCCTAAATGAAAGTTGTAGATCATGTTCTCAGCTATGCGTAGCCAAAATTTCATCTTGATCCGAGTTCATATGCATCGGTTATGATAAATTGAAATTCACATCACGTCTCTTTTGAAATCTGGAAATCAGCCACTTGCGGGCTAAACTGAGAACAGCTCGTTTGAAATTCGACATTTATTCTTCTTCCATGTTGAAGTACGTTCCATTGGCGTTCTATACATATTTCGTTCACTCAAAACGGAGTTCGTATGAATTTACTATGATTTTTTCAAAGTTTGTATCTCCAATCTGAAAATTCCGACGAACAACTTCTGTCCCGTTTTTCCAACCACGTTTTGACCACTTTTCTTTGGTCGAATGAAGAAAAGTATAACTAGAAAGTTGTTCCTTGTTTTCTGAACTTCAATTTTGATAGCTCATTCATTTGAATCCATCAAGAAACGAGTGAGAAATCCTCACTCAAAGTTGGTACCAGAATCTGCCAAGTTTCTAATTTCCAGATTCCGAGTTCTGGAAATAAATGATTCAAAATCCCAGCTCACTCATGGGAAAATTCTGAAATTTAAACATATCATAGCCCTATGTGTTATCTTTCCAAATCAATATCATATGCTCTGTTTCGATTTATAATGAGTGAGAAACAATTATTTTCCTAGAGGGTCGCAGAATTTCCAAATTCTCTTAGAATGTTGAACTTGTTTTTCATATGACGGACCTTCTACTGCTTTGTTAAGCGTCTTGATCGAGTCTTGGGACTAGTTCGAATTGAAAAATTGAGTTCTCATTTGATCTAGTCGACTTTAGCTGATTTTAGATAATTTATAATTATCGAGTAGATTTATCGAACGTCAAGGGCATGTCGAATTTTCCGGGTGGACTTTTCTATCTTCTCGATTAATAATATATTTCTAAGATACGATACGAACTAGAAGCGGTTATGATTTCCTAAAACTCGAATGAGATAAAAGACTAAAACGAGAATTCTAGAAATAATATATTTCTCTAAAACTAGAATATCTACTGAAACGAGACTTTTCCCTAAAGGTCAAGCAAGTGGCGAGGGTCGAGGAACATGAAGAAGAACCAGGAACCGATCTATCACTTTGCAATCAGGTGGGTGTTTCTTTCAAAGAAAATATTTATGTTGCTATAAGGAAGCATGTTTTTGAAATGAAATGCAAGTTACTGAAAATTATTCGTGCATAAAATTTTTATGGTTTTATGTATGATGCCTCTATGTATTGGATTACCAACGTTATATCGATCGAGCCTGAGTTAGACAAAGGTCGCTAGCCAGGTTATGTGTATACAAAGTAAAAAAAAATGTGTGCTCAGAAAGTGAGCTGGTTATGTAAGGATACATCCGGGAAGGTGGCTACCTTGCCTGGTATATAATTACAGATATGGATAATATATTATAGATGCGAAAGGGGCTGTACATCCGAGTAAATATGTTATGGATGCGAAAGGGGCTGTACATCCGAGTGATATATTATACGGATGCGAAAGGGGTTGTACATCCGGATAATACGTTATGGATCTAAAAAGGGGTTGTACTTCCGGATAATACGTTATGGATCTAAACACGTTATGGATCTAAAAAGGGGTTGTACATCCGGATAATACGTTATGGATCTAAAAAGGGGTTGTACTTCCGGATAATACGTTATGGATCTAAACACGTTATGGATCTAAAAAGGGGTTGTACATCCGGATAATACATTACGGATCTAAACAGGTTATGGATCTAAACAGGGGTTGTACATTCGGATAATACATTATGGATCTAAACAGGGGTTGTACTTTCAAACTGTTGTGAAACAAATGTTGTTTATTATGCACTAGTTATTTCTCTAAAACTTTGTGCGATATTGTGGTGAATGCTTGAATAATAATTGTTTACTATCAAATGTTTTTGGCATAACCCCACAGAGTACATCAAGTACTCAGCCCTACTCGTGTTTTCCCAAAAACTTGCAGGTTGAGCGAGGTGGTAAGGGCGGCACTGTTGAGAGGAGATTCGCTTATCTTTTGATTTCGGTTCAGAAAGAGATACATATCTTCATATATGTATCTATTTTGTTTAAGACTTCCGTTGTATGCTTCAATTATCTTATTTAGATAATTATGTTTAACTGGCTTCATGACCCAGTAAATCGAGAACTACTCTACTCGTATTCCTTCACGAAAATTTGATTATGTTCGACCCTACCGGGTTTCTTCTCTTGGATGATGATGTAACATTTGAGCCTTGAGCTTCTTCGTAACTTGTTTGTCTTACAAGTTTCTATTGATCGAGTTTATTCAATTGTTCATTTTGCTAATTACTGAGTTACAAGTCGTTTCCCCTTCTTTCCCACTTCTTATATCCAACCCCTAGTCACGGTTTCCCGTCTTAGCTATCCTTAGCAAAGTGCGGTCGTGACACACATTCCTTAGTTTAGGTAAAGTTGCTCAGTCTTGATGAGTTGATTCTGATATTTGGTTAGTTTAGGTAATTGATTCTTATAGTTATTTGATTTCGAATGTGTGCTGCAACATTCCTTAGTAACTATTGGGAGACTCCAACAGAAGATGTAGAAATTACTGATATTTGGGATTTGTTGTTTGTTGAATCAAATTTTTAATGAATGGACACATATTTAATGGACTAATATGTGCTTGTTACTAAGTGAAAATCATATTTTGTTGGGTTTTTTTTAATAAATTTGGTTCCTTTTCGAGTAACCGGAACCAAACCGAATAATTTTGGTTCGGTTCCGGGTACCCGAATTAATACTTTGGGTCCGGTCCCGATTCCTGGATTTCCCATATTTTCAGTTCGATTAACCGAAGTTTTCGGTTCAGTTCCTGAAACCGAACTGGATATACAACCCTACCCAAATTCATTAAAATATGAAAATAGTACTTTCTCATGTTCATTTTGAAAGTGGGTTTTAACGGCTCTTACTTTAACTAACATTACAAAAGTGTTATCCGTATATATATATATATATATATATATATATATATATTGTTTAAGGATAAAAACAAAAAAAAAAAAAAATTAATCACATGAATTTATTGAAGTTCCACCACTATATAAATAATACAATCTTTTTAATTAGAAATGTCGATCTTAAATTGATTATGGTTGTTTGACCTCAATTGAACAAATCAATCAACGCGTAATATACTTTGATTTTCCATTGTCGATTATATTGTGAACCCTAAATACATTATAGGTTCAAATTTCAGGTCAATATTGTCATTTATATAAGTTCAGGCCATAAAATCACTAGAAGGGTTAAAGTTATTGTTAATTTTGGCATTTTAAAAAATTCAGGCTACAAAATAACTAGAAAGTCAAAGTTTGAGTCATAAATTATAATTGACCCTATTTTAAAAGTGATAAATGAATTATACTCATTTAATTTGAGTACAGGAGAAGTAAAAATAATAGAAAAATCTTCTTAATTTATCAAAACAAAACACATAAAATAAGGTCCGATTAAAGACGGATGGTATTCCCTATCCCAAACTCGGTGTCCGAATTGTGTCTCAAAATTTAACTTTTATTAGTTTTAAATTGTACTCCGTATTTTATAAAAATAAAAAAGAGTATAACACACTAAAAAATCATACGGAGTATTATATATTTATAAGTGAAAATTGAAATTTTAAAAAATTTATATACCCTAATTTGAATTTATCAACCTTATTGTAACTAATAAAAGTGAAATTAAATGCTAAAGAATACTAATAAACCCTAATTGGATGGGTGAACCCTTGAAATAATCATAAAATTAAATCATATCATTATAAAATAAATATATATGAAACTAATAGAAATTACGATTTGGGACACAGGGTTGGGGACATAAGCTAGATATATCGGTACGTGTCCTCGTAGTGGGTCCAGCCGCCCTCCAGAAAAGGAAAAATAAGGTGGGAAGGAAAAGGGCGGTGTGTGGGAAGGAGTCCGCAGACCTCCACCGTCCTCCTATTTTCTTTTTTTTAATTCATTTGTATTCCAAATGTCAACATATGATTGGTTGTTTAAATCCAGCTATTGGAACCGATCAAAAGAGCCTCATATTTTGGAATGGCATTTGGGAGATGTACAAAAGGTGCGAAGAGAAAAAAGGTATTGAAGTTCAACCCAAGAACTGTGGAGTCGCTAAGAGCTCATTATAAGCGGCTTAATCAAAATGTAACCAAATGGATTGTAAATTACAAGGAAGCTTATCGCTAGCGAAAGAGCGGTTGGTCAAATGCTGATATTGAAGATACTGCACAAACACTCTATGGGAGGTCTAAATTTACGGACAAAGATGTTTTTTAACAAGTGATGTGTCACCATCCCCAATGGGAGATGGATTTGAGTGAAGATCATACACGGTCTCATCTGGAAGATGAAGATAGTGTTGGAGAAGATCGTGGCAGCTCAAAAAAATCAAGAACTGATGGAGATGATCCAACTGACTCCACTCCAGAAACTACTCTCAGTAATGCAGCAACAATCCGTCATGCAGCAACAATATCACAATCTTATGGTGTTTCTGATGAGTTCACTTCAAAATTGCGAGCAATGAGGATCACACGTGAAAAGGAAGTTGATGCAATGACTAGATTGAGAGATTTGAGGATGAAATCATCTATGCTTAACACCTTGATTGGCAAGAGTAACTTATCTCCGAATGAAGAATCCCTAAAAAATCGTCTAATGGTAGAATTGTTTCCTTAGAAAATGTATTTTTATTTTCAAGTGCTTATTAATTTTTGTCATTTTAATTATTGTAATTTCAATTATTGTAATTTTCATTTTTCGTGATTTTTATTAATGTAATTTTAATTTCAATAATTTCACTAGCAAAAGTATATTATTCAAGTGCTATAATAACTCTTGTTGCTTTCAATCTACGCATGATGAAAGAAACTTAATTATTCATACTATCTGACAATCAACTTGACAACTCAAATTGATTCATACTCACATTTTGAAGACAACAACTAAAAATCACATGCGCCTGACATTTGCTTTAATTGATGTGCTTGCATTTGACCACAACTTTTTCTTTGCTTGCGTTTGACAGCTCACAATTGATGAGCTTTTTTCACCAATTCAGGCCATAACTTTATTCACGTGCATCGACAACTTATGCAAGACATGATTTTTACAGCTCAAATTTCTGTTGATTTGAGAATTCTCGGTTTAATATTAGTTTGTACTTTTTTCAAAAAAATAATTTCTTATTTTTATTATGTATTTATTTCACATTATTAAATTATTATAAAAAAAAAATTAAATAATACTCCCTCCGTCCCAATTCAATTGTCTATTTTCTTTTCGGCACGGGATTTTAGAAAAGTGTGTTTAGAGATAAAAGGTACTCCCTCTGTCCCATTTAAACTGGGTTGTTTGATTATATTATACCACTCATTTGAATAAACAATATGTCAGTTTAAATGTGACGGATGAAGTATTATTTGATATGTTAATGTAAATTTTATTATTTTAAACATAGAGTATATTCATGTCGGATCTTAAATAAAAGATCGTTTCAAGACCTTTAATTTGATATAAAAATCATAAAAATTGGAAAACAAACGAGCAGGTTACGATAGTTTAAACTTTTAGAATATAAATTATATTGGAATACGTGCTGAAAGGTGAGAGGATGATGAGATGATTAATTGGGCTAATTATTTCCTTTTTAGGAAATGGGACAATTGAATTGGGGAGCCCAAAATGGAAATAGGGACAAGAGAGAGAGAGTAAATGGAGCGCAGGTTGACCAAAATGTCAAATTGATTATGTTTGTTTTTATAGCATGGAAGAAATTGTGACAAGATTCAAAGAGTCCGGCAAGAATCGTGCATTGGAGTCCAATCCAGAGGTATGTTGCCCTATAATTAATGTATCTATTTTTCATCCCTCTAGCGGTTTTTCCCATCCATGATGCTTGCTTGGCTTCTTTGGATGAGTTTTGATACTATCATATTTTCTAGTGTAATTATATGTGATTGATCGATCGTGGATTTTGGAGTGTTTTTATGATGGTGAGATTTATAGAAAAGTTAAGAACACAAGAATTTACGTGGTTCGATCTGTGGGTAGATCTACATCCACGGAGGAAAAGAGGATGTTTATATTGAAGTCTTTCCTGCTAAAACATACAGCCTCCTCTCTTATCTTACAAGATGGCTCTATTTATAGAGAATTGAGGTCACGGGCGTTTCATGGATGCTGCTCTTGCATGTCCGTCCGTACTCTGATCATCGCGGGTGGTTGAGAAATCGTGGGGCAGTTGGCTGACTTTGTTGACTCGTTATTGGGCTTCAACCTAGGTGGGCCAAGCTGATCTTGGGCCTCTGGGCCACATCCTATCACATCCCCCCCCAAAAGGTCGGAGAAGCGAGGTCATTGTAGAGAGGTGTAAATTGCCCCGTGGGATTTCGACGAAGTTGAAACTGCACACCGCCTCATTTTGACGAGGTCGAGCTTGAATTGCATTGCCCCGTCGAAAATAAGATTTTGACGAAGCCGAACTTCATACCGCCTCGTTTTGACGAGGTCGAGCTCGAATTGCATTACCCCGTCGAAAATAAGATTTTGACGAAGTCGAACTGCATACCGCCTCATTTGACGAGGTCGAGCTCGAATTGCATTACCCCGTCGAAAATAAGATTTTGACGAAGTCGAACTGCATACCGCCTCGTTTGACGAGGTCGAGCTCGAATTGCATTACCCCGTCGAAAATAAGATTTTGACGAAGTCGAACTGCATACCGCCTCATTTTGACGAGGTCGGTGGCGTCTTGGAACATAGTGGGCCAGTAGTACCCCCACCTCATGACCTCTTTGGACAGGGCGCGGGCTCCGATGTGACTGCCACAGGAACCTTCATGGACTTCACGCAGTGCGTAGTTCGCTTGGTTGGGCCCCACACATCTTAGGAGAGGTTGGAGGTAGGATTTTCTATACAGTATTCCCTGCTCTAGGACGTACTTCGTGGACTTGGCCAGGAGCTTCCTAGCCTCGGCCTTATCAGTTGGGAGTTCGCCATTTAACAAGTGATTATGAAGTTGAGTCATCCAGTTCGGTCTATCTTCGTTTACTACATTGACTTCGGCGTCATCAATACTTCGGAGTTGTACTTCTTCCACCGGAGGGATCGTTGATGATGATGCGAGTTTGCTTAGTGCGTCAGCTCGCTCATTATCTCCTCTTGGGATTCGCACCAACTCAAAGTACGAGAAGCTTTGTTGTAGGATCTTGGCCTTATGGAGGTATTTCTTCATTCGTTCTCCTTTGGCTTCGTATTTGCCTAGTATATGGTTCACTATGACTTGGGAGTCGCTGTGAATTTGAATGGCCTTTACTTGGAGAGCTTGGGCTAGACGAAGTCCAGCGATTAGAGCTTCGTACTCCACTTCGTTATTTGTGGTCGGGAAATTGAACCGGAGTGCGTGGGTGATCTTCTTTCCTTCAGGGCTGATGAGTAAGACTCCGGCTCCGCTTCCTTTGTGACCTGATGCCCCATTGACGTAGACCTTCCAACAGTCTTGTTGTGGTGGCTTCGGCGCCTCAGCCTTTAATTTATCCTTAGTGGGTTCAATGGATTGTTGTGCGTCCGTGAACTTGGCTTCCACTAGGAAATCAGCTAAAGATTGACCTTTAATGGCTTGGCGAGGTACAAAGGAAATCGTGTGCTCGCCGAGTTCTACAGCCCATTTAGCGATTCGCCCGGACGCTTCTGGTTTTGTAAGCACTTGCCGAAGTGGGAGGTCGGTCAGCACTTGTATCGGATGTGCGTGGAAGTACGGTCGGAGTCTCCTTGCCGCATTCACCAATGCAAGTGCGACCTTTTCCAGAGGTTGATACCTCGTCTCCGGTCCTTTTAGGGCTCGGCTTATGAAATAGACGGGTAACTGATGACGTTTTTCTTCTCGTACCAGGACTGCACTGATTGCCTCGTCCGAAGCGGCGAGGTATAGGGAGAGGTCCTCACCCTCTTTTGGTACAGATAATGTGGGGAGATTTGCGAGGTACGTCTTTAAGCCATCGAAAGCTCCCCTGTGCTCGTCGTTCCATTCAAAGTTCGACGCCTTCTTTAGTATTTTGAAGAATGGGAGTTGTTTTTCGGCGGCCTTGGATAGGAAATGACTTAGGGCGGCTAGGCAGCCCGTCAGTCTGTGCACGTCATGAATTGACTTCGGCACTCGCATTTCTTGGATGGCTCGGACTTTTGATGGGTTAACTTTTAACCCTTCGCGTGAAACCCAACACCCTAGAAATTTTCCAGACCGGACCATGAAAGTACACTTTTCTGGGTTTAATTTTAGGTTCACTTTACGAAGTAGGCTAAAAACAACTTTAAGGTCGTTTACACAAGTGGCGATTTCCTTGCTTTTTACGACTATATCGTCTACATACACTTCGACAATACTACCGATGTGGTCTTCAAAAATCTTGTCGACCATCCTTTGGTATGTAGCTCCAGCATTTTTCAGCCCGAAGGGCATCTTTTTGTATGCATAGACGCCGAAGTCTGTGACGAAAGCGGTCTTCGGAGCGTCCTCTTCATTCATGAGGACTTGGTGGTACCCCTTGTATAGGTCTAAGAAGCTGAACGCCTTGTGGCCAACAAGAGCTTCGACCTTCTTATCAATATTGGGGAGGGGGTAGCAGTCTTTCGGGCAGTGTTTATTGAGGTCAGTGTAATCAATGCACATCCGCCACCCGCCTCCTTACTTCTTCACCATCACGGGGTTGGCCAACCAGGTCGGATATTTTACTTCGAATAAAATATCGGCCTTCTGTAGTTGGCGAACCTCGTCATGGATCACTTGATTCCTTTCAGCTGTGAAGGCTCGCTGCTTCTGCCGAACTGGTTTCACCTCAGGATCGATGTTGAGGTGATGAGTGATGACGCTTGGAGCCACCCCGGTCATGTCTAGCGGCGTCCAAGCGAAGACATCTCTATACTCCCGAAGTAGCCGGATAAGTTGACTTCGGAGCTCGTTTTCACCGACGAACCCTACTTTGACGACCTTGGTAGGGTCATCTTCGTATAATGCGACATCTTCTACCGGCTCGACGGATGGATGCGACATCGGCCCTACCTCTTCGGGTTTCTGTAATTGCTATGCTTGGGGGTGTTGATTCTTAACACCTCGGAGTGCGACCTGCATGCACTCCTTAGCCTGTTGCTGGTTTCCCCGAAGCGTGATCACTCCGTCCCTTGACGGAATTTTAATCATCAGGTGGTAGGCTGAGCAGATCGCCTTCGTTGCTATTAGCCAATCCCTTCCTAAGATGATGTTATAGGGGGAGCTGGCTTTTACGACGAAGAAGTGGATTATCTTTGTAGTGGACAACGGGCTCTTTCCAACTGTCAAGGGCAGTGAAATGATGCCTTCCGTCGTCGTCTCTTGTTGCGTGAAGCTCCTTAGCGGCATGGGTGCTGGCCTTAGTCGTGCTTCTTCAATATTGAGCTTATCGAAGCAGTCTTTAAAGAGAACACTCACAGAGGCCCCACTATCAATAAATATGCGGTGGACCAATTTGTTGGCCACTACGGCCTCGATTATGGTGGCATCTTGATGAGGTACCGCATGGGGAACTGGGTCGTTGCTAGAAAAGATGACGACCTCTTCCCTTTTGAACCTTTTTTGGGTGGGTTCTTCCCGTTGTTGACTTCGGGCCTCGGCTTTCAACGATGACCTCGTCGTACCTTCGGGCAGTCCGGTGATGGCCGTGATGACTGCATCATATTGAGGCTGATCTTTATCCTCATCCTCGTCGTCGTGCTTTGGCCTTTTGTCGTTTTGGGGGGTACAGTTGTTGCCTCCCCTGCTTTTCTTTCTCTTGCCCTTCCCATGAGTTCGGACCTCTTTCTGGTTGCGACTTTGGTACAGTTTAAGGGTACCGTCGCGTACCATGTGTTCTATGTCCAAGGCGAGGTCCCTGCAGTCTTCGGTTTCATGACCGTAGTCATTATGGAGCTTGCAGTATTTCTCCTTGGATCGGCGTTTCGACCCACCTCGGGATAAGGGCGGTGGCTTCTCGAACAAGTTTGAGTGAAGCTCGTATATTTCAGCCCTGGACTTTGTCAGTGGTGTATACTGACTTCGGTCTTGGTGGGGCTGAGGTCCTAAGCGGGACTCGAGAGGTCCTCGCTGTAACCTTTCGAGGGCACTTCGGCGACCTTGCCCAAGGTCGGCGCGCTCCTCTAATTTTCTCTTATCATTGTTTTCGGGCCGGTCTGCTGCCCGCTTTTTCCGATCGGCCTCATCCGCCTCCGCGAATGCATCGGCAATCCTCCATAGCTGCCTGGAGGTCGTTGGGCGTGCCTTTACAAGCTCTCTAAAGAGAGTCCCGGACTGAATGGCATTTTGGAATGCCGAGATGAGCACGTCGTCGGAGAGACGATCGACTTTAAGGCTTTCGTTATAAAAACGGGCCAGGAAATCACTGATCGTTTCTCCCCGCCCCTGCCTTAAGGTTAGGAGCTGGGCTGGGCTAATTTTTGCCTCGGCTTTTTGAAAAAAGCGGCGTTCGAAAGCGTCAAGTAGGTCGGCATACGACCCTATGCTGCAATTAGGGAGGCTATCAAACCAGCTCCTAGCGTTATCCACTAGCAGCTCGGGGAAGACTTTACACATGTAAATATCTTCGGCCAATCCCTGGTTCATCATGTTGTATTGGAACCGGGATAGGAAGTTGCTGGGGTCTTGTGACCCGTTGTAAGGCGGGATAGGAGGCACTCTATACGTCGACGGGAGGGGAGTATAGAGTATCTTATTAGTGAAGGGAGTCGAGATTCGACCGTACACGGTGAATCTTCCCTGGTAGGCATTTCTTTCGTTACGCCGAGGTGGAATGGCGTTCTGACGAGGTGACGTTGATCCGCGCCGAGGTGAAGTGCGGTTATTCCCACGGCGATTGTCCTGTCGCCTTCGGGGAAGTTCGGCCTCCCTGTCTCCAACGCTCTGGAGACTTGGGGGTCGCCCTTGTGACGGTTCGACTCCGTCTTCTCTGTTTTGACTTTGTTGTCGATGTTGATCGACGAACTTACGAAAATCCTGCTCGTGGAGGTCCAGGTACGCCTTCAGTGCGTCTCTAAGCTCGGGCTGGAGTTCGGTGTTGCCGCGTCGGCTGCCACCTTGGTTGGGCCCATCGCTACTAGCTGAATCTCCAGACGGAACATCCTCCAGGTGGCCTTCAGGAGTTCGGCGAATGGGCTGTTGGTCACGTCGGATTTGGGAAGCAGTTTTCTGGGCTTGACTAACGTCACCCTCTTCCTCATTGATTGGAGTGTGGGGCGGATTGGTGAAGGGGTCAGCTTGCTTCTGTTTTGCTTTGGCGGCGGCGGCGGCGGCAGTGGTGGCGGATCGAGTTGGTCTCACCATCGTATCTTTACTCAAAAACGCGCTGATCGGTTTCACAGAATTTCGTTTCCCACAGACGGCGCCAGTGATCGATCGTGGATTTTGGAGTGTTTTTATGATGGTGAGATTTATAGAAAAGTTAAGAACACAAGAATTTACGTGGTTCGATCTGTGGGTAGATCTACGTCCACGGAGGAAAAGAGGATGTTTATATTGAAGTCTTTCCTGCTAAAACATACAGCCTCCTCTATTATCTTACAAGATGGCTCTATTTATAGAGAATTGAGGTCACGGACGTTTCATGGATGCTGCTCTCGCATGTCCGTCCGTACTCTGATCATCGCGGGTGGTTGAGAAATCGTGGGGCAGTTGGCTGACTTTGTTGACTCGTTATTGGGCTTCAACCTAGGTGGGCCAAGCTGATCTTGGGCCTCTGGGCCACATCCTATCAGTGATGAGTAGAGTTTATAAGAACATTAAATCTGCTATGTGTTCTCAACGGAACTATGGATGAGTTTTGAGTATAGAATTAACCCTACCCTAAAGAACTGTTTCTCTTTGGTTATAGAAGAAGAGAGATGGAAGTGTGCATGGATGGAAACATGTTATACTTTAACTATATGCTTGAGAACTAAATTGGCGATTTTAGTTTCTTACTAGATATTGTAATATACTCCCTCCGTCTCCTAATAAGTGTCCCCATTTAATAATTTTGTTGTCCCCTAATAAGTGTCTCATCACATTTATCGATGTAAAAATTAGTATAAAGTACCAAAATTGCCCCTGCTATCATTACAATTTGTTTACTTTTTCAACTTTCTATTTAATGAATAGGGGCAAATAATGTAATTTTCACCCATTTCTTAGTTTGTGTAAGTTGGTGGCTTGGGACACTTATTGGGGGATGGAGAGAGTATGTTGGTTAGTTTATCTCACTTATCCTAATATATCTTGATTGAAATATTTATTGATTTTGCTGAGTTGTTTCTGTTTTTACCTCTTTTCTTAAATGACAAACAGGAAACTGGGGAACATGTGCCGAAAGACATTGATGCTGCCAAGCTCAAATCAAGGCAGCTATTATAATTTACTTCTAGTAATCTCAATATTTCTATGAATTTTGAGAGAATTCTCTGTTTTTATCATATTGGTTCTCATGTCCAGGAAATTGCTGGGTAAGGACTTTGCTGAGATGAGTTTAAAAGAAATAACTCTGCTTGAACGTCATTTGTCTGAAGGGGTGTTTTTCATCAAGGATCGAAAGGTTCAACATAAATCTATGTCACATTCTTACACTAAGAAAATCCTTGTACCAAACCAGAAAGTTTTCGACATCTATATAAAGTATGTCCTATTTTGCAGGCGCAGCTGCTGATGGAAGAACTACGACAATCAAAAATACAGGTACGCAGATGAATTTCATTTCTGAAGTCACTATCTTGAACAAAAACATTTCCTTTTTTTTCTTTTGTGCCGACTTCTGTGTAGAGTTCAACACTTTGTGATTATTGGAGGAGATGATGGAAACCTTAGCTATTTACTACCTCTGTCTCATATAATTAGACACGTATTTCGTTTTGGTCCGTCTCAACAATTAGACACATTTCTTAAAATGGCAAAGAATACTTGGTACAATTAACTCTCCCTCCTCAAAATTAATTATAACCACATATTCCCCACTCTCTTGGTTATTTGATCTACAGTAAACGCCCATAATTATATGAGACAGATGTAGTATTATAAGTTGTAGAATTAGAGAATTCTTTCTTTCTTTTTTTTTTCTTCATAAAAGGGAAATTTCTGTGATACTTATTGCAGGGACAACAGATATCGATGAAAAGCCAGCTCTTGCATAGACAGGCAAATTCAATCTCTTACCTACTCTCCTTGAAAATGGCTTTTTTTTCATGAGTTTTAACTTAACAAAGTCTTTTCTTTGTCAAAAATTTCAGATTAAGGAGACTCAAAAGTATTGATCGATCGTGGATTTTAGAGTGTTTGTGCGATAGTAAGATTTGCGGAAAAATAAGAACACAAGAGTTTACGTGGTTCGATCTTTTGGTTAGATCTACGTCCACGGAGAAAGAAGTTTCTTATATTAATACTCTCGAGTTTACAGAATGTCCCCCTCAATCTATCCTAGCATCACTATTTATAGGCGCCCAGCAGCAGTTACAGCCGAGGTCGTGGGGTGCTACATCAGCAGTCGTGGGTTAGAGATCGTAGGTTGGAGATCGTGGGTCGGCCGAGCTTCTATACTCTTGGGCTGCGCTGCTGGATTGGGCCGAAGTGTCTTCTGGGTCTTTCAGTGGGCCAAGCTCATCTAGGCCGAGCTTATTTGCCGAGGTCCAACTATATTGAGCCGGTGTTTGGGCCTAGTAGCTGGACCATATCCTATCACATCCCCCCCCCCCAAAAGTATAGAAGCGAGGATAGGAGTGATTGCTGGGACGTAGGTGAAGTGCATACTGCCTCGTTTGGACGAGGTCTTTCTTAAATTGCATTGCCCCGTCGAAATTGAGATTTCGATGAAGTCGAAATGCATACCGCCTCATTTAGACGAGGTCGAGCTTGAATTGTATGGCCCCGTCGAAATTAAGATTTCGACGAAGTCGAAATGCGTACCGCCTCATTTAGACGAGGTCGAGCTTGAATTGTATTGCCCCATCAAAATTAAGATTTTGACGAAGTCGAAATGCGTACCGCCTCATTTTGACAAGGTCGAGCTTGAATTGCATTGCCCCGTCGAAATTAAGATTTTGACGAAGTCAAAATGCCTACCGCCTCATTTAGACGAGGTCGAGCTTGAATGGGCGGGATTTGAAAAGTGGCGACTGTTGGAGTACAACTCGCATAGGACACGTGTCTCGTCCTTATTGGGTAGATGAAGAGGCGGGATTTAAAAGGGCGGAAGATTTGCTTATAAAAGCTTCCAGCGTACGCCTTCAAATATTTTCCCCCAATTTACTGTCCCGACTTTAGAGAGAGAAAACCCTAAGTCCGAGTTCTGCGTTTGCCGCCGCTATTCGCACCATATTCCGTGAAATTTCTGTGAAAGCCGCAACAAGTAAGTAACTTTTTCATAATGTCGTCTTCTTCATCTTCTCTCCCAATAGATATGGATAGGGTGGACACTGGGGTTTCGCCCTCGCCGTCTAGGGTATTTCCGGCGAGGGTTTGGTTGAATGTGTATACCCGTTCGTTAGTCCCTCTCAGGCTTAGAGAAATCGAATTCTTACCCCTAGTTGGGTCAGATTCCGCCCTTAAAATTGCCTCCACAATGAGTGAGACGCATATGCAGAATTTGGCTCGGAATTTTTGTTTCCGGAGTCGGCGGAGTTGGTGCTGCCACGTATAGATGATAGGGGTAGTTCTCCTCCTATAGGATTTTTCACTGTGTATGAAGACTATCTTCACTTCGGTCTTCGTTTTCCGTTGAATCACATTTTTATCAAACTTCTAGAGAAGCTCGAACTGTCTATAGGATAGTTGGCGCCGCCCTCAGTGAAACAGATCATCGGGTTTTGCGTTGAGGTCGGCTGTCTTGGGGGTTCGGTTAGCTTAGAATTGCTGCTTAAGTTTTTTATACCTAAGCGGGGTCCGACTGGGTGGGTTCACCTTTCTCCCCTCAATAGGTTTAAATTGGAGATGCCCTCCAAAGTGCCGAACTGGCAGAAGAAATTTTTCTTCTGCCGGACTGAAGGGGTGCCTCTTTACCCTTGGTCCAAGGGCAAGTTCGCACTTCCTGTTGCTGAAAAACCAATCAGCGAACTCAAAGTGAGTTTGATGAACCTCGGCCTTATTGAGAGGAATTACTTTGAGGCCGAGCTTTCAGAGTACGGGCTGAGCCCATATGACTGTCTGCGGATTTGGGTGAGGCCCTGCTTCACCTATTTAATGAGATGTTATGTGTCTGAGATTTAATATATGGTGTTTTTGCAGTGAATCCCCAAGATCTTCAGGCCGCGGTGCAGCGGAAAAAGAAGAGGGTTAGGCCCTCTCCTGCCGTAGTACAGACGGTGTCTGGTATTTCGGCTGAGGGAGCGACTGACCCGACTAGGTCGGTCTCCGAAAGTTCACAGCAGGGTTCACCTCGGGCCGGCCCCCCTCTGCCTCTGACTGTGGGTCATCAGATTCAGGGAGTTCGGCTTTCCTCGATTGATGAGGTGGGGGCGTATGAGGGCAATCGGCTTTTGGGCCAGGATGCATATAGAGAGATGTCTTTTCCCGAGGTGAGTAGAATTCAGTAGTTTAAACATTGATGTTAGGTTTGTGTTCTAACATTATTATCTGTGCAGGAGGCCGAGGTGGCCGTGGCCGGACTGAAAAGCCTGGCGAACTTTGTTACCGACGGAGTTGCGAAATTCTAAAAACTCTCTGCCGAGGTCGAGGCAGCTAAGGCCGATCTCGCGGCAAAGGTGGCCGCGGCCGAGTCTAAGGCCAAGATGGCAGCGAAACGGGAGGCTAAGGCCCTCGCCGCCACCGAAGAAGTGAAAAAGAAAGCGACCGACCTGGAGGCCGAAGTTTCAGAGTTGAAGGCCCAGCTCACTGCGGAGCGGGAGAAAATGGCCCGTGCGGTTGCTGGCCAAGGTGGGATGCTCCGAGCTTTCGCCGAGCGTATTTTCCGGTCCCAGCACTTTGGTAGGGCCGTTACCCAACTGGTAGGTGCTATGAGCACTTCGGTTTCTGCCGCAGTCATCGACTTGATTGCCCAGGATTACCCAGACCTGGATAAGGCCAAGTATGGGTATGAGGCATGTTCTGAAGAGGAGATGCTGCGGGAATATGCCGAGGTGCTTGTGGAGAGCACATCGGAGGTACCAGTGGTGGAAAGGCTGGCTGAGCAGAAGTGCCTTCTATCGGAGAATGCGATTCGGAATTGTCCCATCGACAGGGATGATAGGTTGGAGGCCGCGATCGCCGGAATGCCGAAGGACCCTGCCGCCGACGCCACTGGAGGGAGGTCGGGGGAGGCCAACGCCGAACTCGAGGTCGACAGGGATGAAGGAAACCATGAGGGGGTTTAATTTGACCTCTCTCATGTGTTCTTTCTCCTCTTTTTCTGTTTTTCTTTTTTTTCTTTGTAGCCTTGTACTTCGTCACCATTAGGGTGGCATTTCATTTACCGTGTTCGGCTATAAATAAAAAGGCTTTTTGTTGAAACTTGCTTGTATTTATTCTTTATAGTCTGCTCCCGATTTTTTTTATGCTTCTCACTTCGTGAGAGAAATATCCGAGCTTCGTCGAGCTATAGAAGTAGCTGAGCTCAATGCTTCGAACTGGAAGAAGCAAGCTGGTAACATCGAGGTCGAGGCTGAAGTGAAGCTTCGAACTGCTCAGGAAAAGCTTGATGAAGTGCATGCGAAGTATCTGGAGCTCGATGACAAGTACCAGCAAGCTTTGGACGACATCAAAACTTGCAAGGAGATTGTCGTGGAGCATACGGAATATGAGGCTATTATTCACCGAGCTGAGGGATCCACCATTTCTGAGACCTATAGTAAAGTCAAGGAACTTCAGGCTCGGTGCCGAAGCTATAGGGACCAGTATGGGAAGGATTCCTGGCAGGTTCGGGATGAATTTGAAGAACTCATTCGTGTGGCAAGCATCTACGAGACAGTCCTTGATCGCTATCCGAAGTTGAAGCGACGTATTTTGTCAGAGGCTGAGTTTTCGACTTCGGTTACCCCTGGTTCGGATCCGAGGTTGCTTGACCGTACTTCCAGAGAATTCTTGGAAGGGGAATCTTCGAGGTTTGTCGACCCTGATCCTAGGATTGTCACATGCCATTCTCGAGAATTTTACAGTCAAGAGCGGCGGTTGGCATCTGGACGGGGTCGGGGTCGAGCGAGCCAAAGTGTTCGAGGTAGAGGTCAAAGTTCGGCTCCTGGATGAGGTAGAGGCAGGCTTAGTGTAGACGATATTTTGAACTTTAATTCTGGTAGGGATTTTGCTAGAGATTGGCTCAGCTTTAGTCAGCCAAAACCTCCGGGTTCCTCGTCTTCTTAATGTAATAGTTGTACATTTTTTTTCCATTCAAATAAAACAGAAATTTTTGCACTTGTATTTAAGCTTTTCATCCTTGTCTTTAACTAAGGTAGATTCCCTTGTTTTAAACGAAGGCAACTTTCATGTAGCCACTGCGTCGGGTGACGAAGTTTAGGCTTTCAGGTAGCCACTTCGTCTGAAGACGAAGTTTAGGCTCAGGTAGCCACTTCGTCCGAGAACGAAGTTAAGGCTTTCATGTAGCCACTTCATCGGGTGACAAAGTTTAGGCTTTCAGTTAGCCACTTCGTCCGGGAATGAAGTTAAGGCTTTCAGGTTCCTTATTTGTCGAATTTATCGATAGGGGTAGTCCCCTTACGCGCGTTTAGGTGTTAATCCAAAGCGGAGTTTATGTGTGTAATCCTCGTCAGGATTTTAAAATCGAGATACTCAACATAAACGAGAGAGAGACGTGCAAAATGTATTCAAAAGATTTAAGCAAGTAAATGAAAAATTAAAATTTAATTGATAGAAGACTGAAGTTAAAATAAGATAAAACTTAACAAGACAACCCGACTCTTACAACCTAAATGAACTTGAACATTACTCTCCGTTTATACAAAGTATCTCTTTAAGTGAGTAATGTGCCATGTACGGGGTATGGGCTCACCAGATAAGTGGGCGAGCTTGTACGACCCTTTTCCGAGGACTTCTTGAACTCGGTATGGTCCTTCCCAGGTGGCTTCTAATTTGCCGAGCTTCTCCGCCTTACTGACCTCGTTATTTCGAAGTACGAAGTCGCCTACTTGGAGCTACTGATGCTTCACCCGGTTATTATAATACCGAGCTACTTGCTGTTTGTATCGAGGTTCTTATATATAGGCTTGTTTCCGTTTTTCTTCTAGCAAATCCAAGTTAGTTTGAAGTCTCTCTTCGTTGTCTTGGGCTGCAAAGTTAAGCGTTCGGGGGCTCGGCAAACCGATCTCTACCGGGATCACCGCTTCGGTTCCATACACCAAGCTCTATGGTGTTTCAGCGTGTGATGTCCGGGGGGTGGTTCGGTACGACCATAGGACTTGGGGTAAGTTCGCTGCCTAATCTCCTGTGGCCTTATCGAGTCGGGTTTTTAACCATTTGACTATCGTTCGGTTCGTAACCTCGGTTTGACCATTCGCTTGAGGATGGGCTACCGAGGTGAACTTTTGTTGGATGTGGAGTTCGTTCGTCACACCATTCTCTGAACGTCCTGTCTATGAACTGGGTTCCGTTATCTGAGACGAGGACGTGAGGTATGCCAAAGCGACAAACTATGTTCTTCCAAACGAAGCGCCAGAGGTTCGGCTTCGACCCACTTCGTAAAGTAGTCGATGGCTACAATGAGGAACTGTAGTTGGCCGGGAGCTTTTCTGAATGGGCCGACGATGTCTATTCCCCACTGCATGAACGGCCAAGGGCTTTGCATGCTGGCCAGTTCAGTCTGTGGCAGCCTTAGAACCGTCGCATGGATTTGGCACTTCGGACACTGTTTGACGAGGTCAATAGCGTCTTGGAACATGGTGGGCCAATAGTACCCCCACCTCATGATTTTTTTGGACAGGGCGCGGGCTCCAATGTGACTGCCACAGGAGCCTTCATGGACTTCGCGCAGTGCGTAGTTCGCTTGGTTGGGACCAACACATCTTAGGAGAGGTTGGAGGTAGGATTTTCTATACAACACTCCCTGTTCCAGGACGTACTTGGTGGATTTAGCTAAGAGCTTCCTAGCCGCGATCTTATCGGTTGGGAGTTCGCCTTTTCCTAAGTAGTTGATAAGTGGAGTCATCCAGTTCGGTCCATCTTCGTTTACCACATTAACTTCGGTTTCATCAATACTTCGGAGCTGTACTTCTTCCACCGGAGAGGTCGTTGAAGACGACGCGAGTTTGCTTAGTGCGTCAGCTCGGCCATTATCTCCTCTTGGGATTCGCACCAACTCGAAGTATGAGAAGCTTTGTTGTAGGCTATTGGCCGTATGGAGGTATTTTTTCATTCGTTCACCCTTGGCCTCGTACTTTCCTAATATATGGCTCACTACGACTTGAGAATCGCTGTGAACTTGAATGGCTTGTACTTGGAGAGCTTGGGCTAGACGAAGTCCAACGATTATAGCTTCGTACTCCACTTCATTATTTGTGGTCGGAAAATTGAACCGGAGTGCATAGGTGGTCTCCTTTCCTTCCGGGCTGATGAGTAAGACCCCGGCTCCACTTCCTTTGTTACCTGATGCCCCATCCACGTAGACCTTCCAACAGTCTTGCGGCGGTGGCTTCGGTGCTTCGGCCTTTGATTTATCCTCAGTAGGTTTGGCGGACTGCTGCGCGTCCGTGAACTTGGCTTCTACTAGGAAATCGGCAAAGGATATCCCTTTAATGGCTTGACGAGGTACAAAGGAAATCGCGTGCTCGCCGAGTTCTACAGCTCATTTAGCGATTCGCCCGGACGCTTCTGGTTTTGTAAGCACTTGCCGAAGTGGGAGGTCGGTCAGGACTTGTATTGGATGCGCGTGGAAGTACAGTCGAAGTCTTCTTGCTGCATTCACCAATGCAAGTGCGACCTTTTCAAAAGGTTGATACCTCGTCTCTGGTCCTTTTAGGGCTCGGCTTATGAAATAGACGGGTAGCTGACGATATTTTTCTTCTCGCACCAGGACTGCACTGATTGCCTCATCCGAAGCGGCAAGGTATAGAGAGAGGACCTCGCCCTCTTTTGGTACAGATAATGTAGGGAGGTTTGCGAGGTACTTCTTCAAGCTGTCGAAAGCTTTCCTGTGCTCGTCGTTCCATTCGAAGTTCGGCGCCTTCTTTAGTATCTTGAAGAACAAGAGTTGTTTTTCGGCGGCCTTACATAGGAAACGACTTAGGGCGGCTAGGCAGCCCGTTAGTTTGTGCACGTCATGGATTGACTTCGGCACTTGCATTTCTTGGATGGCTCGGACTTTTGATGGGTTAGCTTTTAACCCTTCGCATGAAACCCAACACCCTAAAAAATTTCCAGATCGGACCATAAAAGTATACTTTTCTGGGTTTAATTTTAGATTCACTTCACGAAGTAGGCTGAAAACAACTTAAAGGTCATTTACACAAATGGCAATTTCCTTGCTTTTTATGACTATATCGTCTACATACACTTCGACAATTCTACCGATGTGGTCTTCAAAAATCTTGTCGACCATCCTTTGGTATGTAGCTCCAGCATTTTTCAGCCCGAAGGGCATCTTTTTGTATGCATAGACGCCGAAGTCTGTGACGAAAGCGGTCTTCGGAGCGTCCTCTTCATTCATGAGGACTTGGTGGTACCCCTTGTATAGGTCTAAGAAGCTGAACGCCTTGTGGCCAACAAGAGCTTCGACCTTCTTATCAAGGTTGGGGAGGGGGTAGCAGTCTTTTGGGCAGTGCTTATTGAGGTCGGTGTAATCAATACACATCCGCCACCCACCTCCTTGCTTTTTCACCATCACGGGGTTGGCCAACCAGGTCGGATATTTCACTTCGAATAAAATATCGGCCTTTTGCAGTTGGCGAACCTCGTCATGGATCACTTGATTTCTTTCAGCTGCGAAGGCTCGCTGTTTCTGCCGAACTGGTTTCACCTCGGGATCGATGTTGAGGTGATGAGTGATGACGCTTGGTGCCACCCCGGTCATGTCTAGCGGCGACCACGCGAAGACGTCTCTGTATTCCCGAAGTAGCCGGATAATTTGGCTTCGGAGCTCGTTCTCTCCGACGAACCCTACTTTGACGACCTCGCAGGGTCATCTTCGTATAATGCGACGTCTTCGACCGGCTCAACGGATGGAGGCGACGTCGGCTCCATCTCTTCGGGGTTCTGTAGTTGCTATACTTAAGGGTGCTGATTCCCAGCACCTCGGAGTGCGACCTGCATGCACTTCTTGGCCTGCAGCTGGTTTCCCCAAAGCGTCATCACTCCGTTTTTAGACGAAATTTTGATCGTCAGGTGGTAGGCCGAGCAGATCGCTTTCGTCGCTATTAGCCAATCTCTTCCTAAGATGATGTTATAGGGGGAGCTGGCTTTTACGACGAAGAAGTGGATTATCTTCGTAGTGGATAACGGGCTCTTTTCAACTGTCACGGGCAGTGAAATGATGCCTTCTGTCGTCGTCTCTTGTTGTGTGAAGTTCTTTAGCGGCATGGGTGCCGGCCTTAGACGTGCTTCTTCAATATCGAGCTTATCGAAGCAGTCTTTGAAAAGCACACTCACAGAGGCTCCACTATCGATAAATATGCAGTGGACCAATTTATTGTGCGTGGCATCTTGATGAGGTACGGCATGGGGGACTGGGTCATCACTGGAAAAGGTGACGACCTCGTCCTTCTTGAACCTTTTCTGGGAAGGTTCTTCCCGCTGTTGACTTCGGGCCTCGGCTTTCAACGATGACTTCGTCGCGCCTTCAGGTAGTCCGGTGATGGCAGTGACGACTGCATCATATTGAGGCTGGTCTTCATCCTCGTCCTCATCGTGCTTTGGCCTCTTGTCGTGATGGGGGGCGCAGTTGTTCCCTCCCCTATTCTTCTTCCTCTTGCCTCTCCCCCGAGGTCGGGTTTCTTGCTGGTTGCGACTTTGGTACACTTAAGGGTACCGTCGCGTACCATGTGCTCGATGTCCGAGGCGAGGTCCCTGCAGTCCTCGGTTTCATGACCGTAGTCATTATGAAACTTGCAGTATTTCTCCTTGGATCGGCGCTTCGATCCACCTCGGGACAGAGGTGGCGGCTTCTCGAACAAGTTCGCATGAAGCTCGTATATTTTGACCCTGGACTTTGTCAGTGGTGTGTACTGACTTCGGTCTTAGTTGGGCCGAGGTCCTAAGCGGGACTCAAGGGGTCCTCACTGTAACCTTTCGAGGGCACTTCGGTGACCTTGCCCGTGGTCGGTGCGCTCCTCCTTCTTCTTCTTGTCGTTATTTTCGGGCCGATCTGCTGCCCGCCTTTTCTGATCAGCCTCATCCGCCTCCGCGAATGTATCAGCAATCCTCCATAGCTGCCTGGAGGTCGTTGGTCGCGCCTTCACGAGCTCTCTGAAGAGAGTCCCGGACTGGATGGCGTTTTGAAACGCCGAGATGAGAACGTCGTCGGAGAGACGATCGACTTTAAGGCTCTCGTTGTAAAAATGGGCCAGGAAATCGTTGATCGTTTCTCCTCGTCCCTACCTTAAGGTTAGGAGCTGGGCCAGGCTGATCTTCGCCTCGGCTTTTTGAAAGAAGCGACGCTCGAAGGCGTCGAGTAGGTCGGCATACGACCCTATGCTGCCATTTGGTAGGCTGTCAAACCAGCTTCTAGCATTGTGCACTAGCAGCTCGGGGAAGACTTTACACATGTAAATGTCTTCGACAAGTCCCTAGTTCATCATGTTGTACTGGAACCGGGATAAAAAGTTGCTAGGGTCTTGTGACCCGTTGTAGGGTGGGATAGGAGGTACTCTATACGTCGACGGGAGGGGAGTATAGAGTATCCTATTAGTGAAGGGAGTTGAGATTCGACCGTAGACGGTGAATCTTCCCTGGTAAGCGTTTCCTTCGTCACGCCGAGGTGGAACAGCGTTTTGACGAGGTGATATTGAACCGCGCTGAGGTGAAGTGCGGTCGTTCCCACGGCGATTGTTGCCTCGTCGCCTTTGGGGAAGTTCGGCAGTCCTGTCTCCAACAATCTGGAGGCTTGGGGTTCGCCGATGTGACGGTTTGGCTCCATCCTCTCCGTGTTGACTCTGTTGTCGATGTTGATCGACGAACTTGCGAAAGTCTTGTTTGTGGAGGTCCAAGTACGCCTTCAGTGCATCTCCAAACTCGGGTTGGAGTGCGGCGTTGTCACTTCGTCGACCAGCCCGACTTGGCTCGCCGCGGCTAGTTGAATCCCCGGACTGGCCCGATGTGACATCCTCTAGGTGGCCTTCGGGAGTTAGGTGGATTATGGGTTGTTCTCCAAGTCAGACTTGGGAAGCGGTGTGCCGAGCTTGACTCACGTCGGCCTCCCCCTCGTTGCGAGGTTGATCAGTGGACAGGTCGGTTTGGTGTTGCTTTGCCTTGGCAGTAGAGGCGGCGGCAGCAGGTGGTGGTGGCGCGAGTTTGTTTCACCATCGTATCTTCACTCAAAAACTTTAATCGGTTCACAAAAATTTCGTTTCCCACAGACGGCGCCAGTGATCGATCGTGGATTTTAGAGTGTTTGTGCGATAGTAAGATTTGCGGAAAAATAAGAACACAAGAGTTTACGTGGTTCGATCTTTTGGTTAGATCTACGTCCACGGAGAAAGAAGTTTCTTATATTAATACTCTCGAGTTTACAAAATGTCCCCCTCAATCTATCCTAGCATCACTATTTATAGGCGCCCAGTAGCAGTTACAGCCGAGGTCGTGGCAGTTACAGCTAGAGCCGGCCAAAAAAACCGGAACCGTAGAACCAAACCGGAACCGGCGGTTTTCGAACTGGAACTGGAACCAGCGGTTCAGAATTGGATTCGGAACCGTCGGAACCGGCGGTGCGGTTCCGGTTCCATTCTTGAGGAACCGGGAACCGGTCGACCGCGGTTCCGAACCGGCAGTTCCGGTTAAAAAACCGGAAAACCGGTATTTTTTATTTTTTTATTTTATTTGTATGTTGTGTATAAATATCATACTAATTATTTGATCTAATATTTTATTAGTATACATCCATTTTAATGAATTCTTAATGTACACATTATAAAGTATAATTCATTGTTAAGTTATAATTCAAATTGAAAAAAGTACAAATTAATAAAACTACATACATATGTGATGTTTATTCATTCAAAGTTAAAATATAGTACTAGTAGCCTAGTGACGTTGGATGTTGTGCACTTGTGAGTTGTGAATCTTGTGATAGTGTTCAAACTTTAAATTCAAATATTAAAACAAAAAACCAAATCATATAAATGACAAAATATTCAATTAACAATGTCACATGATAATGATGAATTGAAGATGACAAAATATATAATTTAGTAATTTACATAAAGATAATAAATTATCCAATTCATGAAGAAGATAAGATAAAGTGTCAATTTTTGAAATTTTTCATTCTAATTAAGAATGATAACATGTTAAATTTGTATGAACTTTGCATATTTAATTATCAATCCATAATTCCATATCATATGAAGTATATTTTTTAATTATGTATTAATATTATCTATTGGAAAAAAAATAGTGGAACCGCCGGTTCCACCGGTTCCTAACTGGAGAACCGGGGAACCGTGGAACTAGAGCATCTTCAATCTACACCTATAAATACCCCCCCCCCCCCCTATATCAAACCATTTCTTCACACCTTCAACTCTCAATCTCTCATCTCTATCAGTTTTCGATTTGTTATATTTTTAATTTCTCTAACAGTTTTCGATTATAATGCTCTTACAATTAAACTCGAAACAAATATAAACGAAGTATGCATATAGGGAATAAATAAATAAAAAAAGAGAAAAAAAAAGTGGCCGGTTCCATCCGGTTCGAACCGGAACCGGCGGTTCGGAACCGGATTCGAAACCGTTGGAACCGGCGGTGCGGTTCCGGTTCCTCTTTGGGGGAACCGGAACCGTGGTCGCCTCTAGTTACAGCCGAGATCGTGGCAGTTACAGCCGAGGTCGTGGGGTGCCATATCAGCAGTCGTGAGTTAGAGATCGTGGGTTGGAGATCGTGAGTCGGCCGAGCTTCTATACTCTTGGGTTGCGCTGTTGGATTGGGCCGAAGTGTCTTCTGGGCTTTTCAGTGGGCCGAGCTCATCTAGGCCGAGCTTATTTGCCGAGGTCCAACTATATTGGGCTGGTGCTTGGGCCTAGTAGTTGGGCCATATCCTATCACGTATCGCTTGCGAAAATTTATCAATTCTATTCCTGTAAGTAAGTGAAGGCATAGATAGTGCTAGCGCAATTAGGTATTAAAAGAGGTGGAAGAGATGGTACATATTGTTCTTTTTCAAATTGTTTCAAATTTACAGTAGAGAGGTGGAAGTGCAGGTTAGGTTCTCTTACCCTCTCTAATGCAGCACGTTGGCAAGAATCGAGATAAGTGCAAACTGTCTCTTTTCTTTCTTTCTTTTCGTTTAAAAAAAAAAAAAAGAAGAAAGAAAGAGAGATTAATACTACATTTTTGTGTTATGTTCTCACTGCTACAATCAGCTTAGCTGCATGCATTTTTAGAATCAGACCAGATTTTACATTGTTTAAAACATGTGCTTTAATTTGCATTCCTATATTATAATTACTGGGCATCAATCTTGAATAAATAAAAGATGGTGCATCACTATGTATAAGAGAAGAAACACTTCTACATCAACTTCTGGTTACAAACTTTCTTGATTTTTTCTGTACACAAGAATATTTACAAACTTTTAAAATCCTAATTAACAACTGTAGCTAAAAGAAACCCAAAAATACATTTTGATTCTATTCTGGAAAACTAATGTTGGCGAGCAACTTATTCCTTGCACTCAAAACTTTAGAGAAGAGATCATTACTTTGCTTCTCTATCCTTTCTAATGAATTCTCCAGCACCTTCAATCTCCTCTTTAAATCCTCAGCGCATCCATTTGCAGAAATGTGGTCAATCGCCACGTTCACCTCTCTCACCTCCTTCATAGTCCCCTGCGATTCCATCAATTCAAGGTAGAACCTCGAATCCACATCTTTCAACAAGGAATCATCAAATTCTCCATGGTTTCTCCTTATTTCCAGGTAGGGTTCAACATCTCCGCACAAGCCAGACACCACGAAACCCATCGCTAAGGAGCCGATCTTCTTACAGAGGATGAGCGCGTGGAGAAGCGCGTGTTCCTGCGGGGAGGAGCGCGGCCTCTCGCCCGTCCCGATCGCCCTCTCGAACCTGAGTATCTGCGCCGCGGCGGCGATTTTGTTGAGGAGGCGGGCGGCGGAAGGCGACGAGACGGCGTGGAGGAGCGACATCTTGGCGTGGGTGAGGTGAGAGACGGAGGAGGCGACGGCGTTTAGCAGGCCTAGAAAGTTGGAAGTGGAGCTGAGATACTCGTCGGTGAGATTGGCGCCCCACTGCCTCATCGGGTAATCGATGTCGACCGCCATCTCCGCGAAGGCTCTGTTGGTGGCGTGGACCAGATCGAAGCATTTGTTGAACCCTGCGAGCGACGCCAGTTCCGACTCCGGCAGCAGAATTCCGGCGATGAACTCCGAGAGTTTTGACCGGAAATTAGCTAGAGCTAGAGAAGAGTCGGATTTGAGGCGGCGATCCTCCAGCGTGGACGGGAACCTGAGAGAACGGCCTAGCTTTTCTACTAATAGCACCATTGATTTGATTTCAAGTTAATTGGTTTTTGTGTGTGTGTGTGTGTGTGTGTGTGTGTTGTGTGCAGGTATATTATATATGTAGAGGTAAAAAGATGGATGACGTGGAAAAAGGGATTTAAATAAATGATATTTCCAAGTGGGGGAAAAGAAAAAGCAAAAGAAAACCATCAAAATAACCCCTGAAATGAAAAGTGGTGAGGCAAAAGGTATTGGGTTGGTCAAATGGCGTAATCTATAATCTATTGAATTTCAAATCCGTGTGAATTTGCGAGTTGAGAATTGCTTCACTGCGTACGCATCCAAGGGACTATGGGTACAGTTGGTGTGCTACGCTGCTTCCATTAACACGCCATTTCTAATTAATAATAATACTCTATTTATTTATTTATATATACATATGCTCCAATAAAAGCTTTGGATAACAAACATCTTTTGCAAGTAAATTAAACGTGTTTCTAATTTCGAATTTGACCTCTTTTAGAACAGTGATTACCTTATTGTGTTGGGTGCACGCCAATGCTACAATTATTCACAATCCTAATGTATTTTTTGTTTGACATCATTTATTGCATCTATGAATGAAAATATTATAAACATGCGTCGATCATCTATTCATATAAGATGATTCGAATTGAGTTTGACAATCTCCTTGAAAACACAACAAAATGGGTTCGCATATATTAATCTTAATTGCAAAGATAATTTTCTAAACCTTAAAACAAATCACGATTGCAAACTAATCTATATGGCATCCAAATCACGCTTCAAACATTTGAGATCGTGAAAATACAGAAATGATCCACCGTCCACTGTGGGCACATTTAATGTATACACCGGTGAAGTGGTAGTATCACATTGGCAATTTTTTCATTTAGGGTTTAATTTTTTTTAGGTATGATTTAATTTATTTAGTAATATTTAATTTATTTATTAGCTTTTTATTTATAACAGTGTCACACCATTTGTGGTTATATTAAGCGTGTCTACCGTGAATATTGGAACATCCGTAAAAAATAATGTGGTATTGAATTCACAAATGCGCTAGGATTATACATTTAGCAAATGGATTTATACATACTAGCTAATTTGGTATTTGTTGAATACAACAAATTATATATACACACTCCCGTCTCCCCCTCCCAAGATCTGACGGTATTTGTGTGTATTTACTAGCTAATTTGGTATATGTGATCGTTCGTTGTGATGAGATTGCATTTTGTACGTATATGTATGGAATATGTACAACTCTACGTGAATATTTGACAAAATATCCTAAGGTTCAACATATGCATGACGCGTGTCCTATGAGATTGATATCCACATTATTTCCTCCTTTTTCTTTTTTTAAAAAAAAATCAATTGGCCATAATTTTTGGATTGTCAAAACCTTGTGTAACGAATGTATTTATATTTTAAAACGGCTAGGTTTAAGAATGATTTTCAAATAAATCAAAATAAGCTATAATCATTATAATGGGCCAACGATTAATCTACACGTTTTCTCAAGTCTTCACTTGGGTGAAGCCCATCACATATATATCAACCTCTGCATATAGCACTATTTGATTCACATATTCAGATACTGGTTGTTATTTAAAACAATGGTTTTTTTTAGGTGGATATTTTTCTTTCTAACTGTTCAGACTAACCAAAACGAGAAGGCCAAAAAAGCAATTCTCTTACAATCGGGGATTATTCGATAGGGGTAATTAGGGTGTATAATACTTCATCCGTCTCACTTCATAGTCTTATATATCGAATATATGTAAAGTATAAAATAATCAAATGAGAGTAATGGGTAGGACAAATGGAGTATTCGACGAGGATTAATTTTTTAGTATTTTTGCATTTTAATTTTTAAATATATCAATTTTTTAATTTTTAATTAAATATGTATTATCAATAGTCTTTTAATATATAAAATAGTCCTAAAATTAAAAAGCAAATCTTATCTTTGTAGATGTTCCTGCGTCAAAACATACACATATATCGAGGTCTTAATGGTTAAAAATACCCAAAATAAATAATTATATAAGTTTTATACCACCACTTTAAAACTATAAGTTTTATACCAAAATCAATAAAAAGATAAACATACCCTTAAAAGTGATCCCACGTGCTATTAAATAAAATAAAAAAAAACTTTATCTCTCCAACTTTATCTCTTCTCTCTCTCCCCTATTTTCCTTCTCTTTAAACCCAAATTCACACAGTTTTTAATCAAATTGACGGGAAAAAAAATGAAGACGAAAATTCTATTTCAATAATAATAATAATAATAATAATAATAGTAATAATAATAACTAAAGTCGAACATTCATTTATTGAAACAACCAAATCAGATAAAGGTATTGTTTGCATTAACTGAAATATCAAAAAATTGAATAAGAATACTACAAGAACATTAAAATATCAGAAAATTTATTTAGATTAGATATGGAATATATGTTGTATATTGCTGTATATTTTGATGGATGTTGATTCTCATTAATGTGAGGTTGAAATAATGGTTCTATTATAATGTTATTAAAATTATGTCTTTACACGGTTTAAAAGACTTTTAGACCGTGGGGCACGGTCAAAAATCATATTAAACCGTGTAAACGGGTCAAAATTTAAAAATAGGCAAAATTAATTAATTACACAGTTTGTTTACAATTTAAACTGTATTATACGGTTATAAATGCTCGCAAACCGTGGAATCATTTAAATTCAATACAACAATTCAATTCATTTTACAAATGATTGTACACGGTTAATCATTGTACACGGTTAACCATTTACAATTCATTTATAATCATTTACAATTCATTATATTCCCGTTAATGATTTACAATTCATTTACAACTCATTTATAATCATTTGTAAATGATTAAATTCATTTATTAGCATTAACCGTGTACAATCATTTATATTCCCTTTACAACCGTGTAAAGGGAATTGTATTCCTTTTTCACGGTTTGGTATATTTTGGACCATGGAAACTCTTTCAAACCATGAACCCTAATCGTGTAATAGGTCAAAATTTGAAAAATTCAAACTGAATGATATTTACAAGGTTTGGGTATTTTGGACCGTGAAAACTCCTTCCAAACCATGAACCCTAATCGTGGAGACAGTCCAATTTGGTCAAAATTAAGGTCAAACTTCGATTTAATCTGATTTGTAATGCTTGTAACAACATTCTTTGTTAAATATTTAAACATATAATCCAAATTAATCACTAAATTGTTGAGAATTGTATAAAAAAAAACATAAATCAAATTTCCTAGTTTTAGTTTATGTATTGTGATCACATAATGGACTATAGTGATATATGTATCAATATTAGATTTCAAGGGAAGTTATATATCAAAGTGTAAATTGTGTAGTTGGATTACAAGAATTTTATTCATATATGTCTTTTAGAATCAAATAAAACCAAATAAAGCACACGAATAGTTGATTTCATTCGAAAAATGGAACTTTTTGAAGATTTTCTTATTTACACGGTTTGAGTGGTTCTTATGTACACAGTTTCAAATTTTACACGGTTTAATTATTTTTTAAATCGTGTGGAGGCATAAGCAGTGAAGTTTGAGATTTTTTTTAATTGGTATTGGATTTAATTAAACAAAAAATGAAAATTCCCAACTACACGGTGACTATGTCTACACGGTTGAACTATGTCTACACGGTTGAATGTGTAAAACAACCGTGTAACCTACCCGTGTAGTGAGTCAAAATGGTTGAAAAAAGCCAACTTTCTTGATAATTTGATTCTTATACCATTTAATTGTGTTTTTTTTTTTTTTTTTTTTTGTTACAATTTTCAATACATAGTTTTCTTTGTTGATGAAGTCTCATAAATAACAAATTCGGAATAAATGAAATCAAATAAGCCATAACTATTAAAATTTAGAAATTGCTATTTTATTATCTATTAAAATTTTAAAAATGTTATTTTATTATTTTTAACTTAAAAAATTGCAACTAATCGAGCAATGATGAATGAACGAATTGATTGTTGACTTGTTAATTAGGGGGAAAAAAAGTATGAGGCTAGATGATTAACTTTAGTATGCGTGTATTTAATTTTTTTTTTTTCAAGAATCCTTATTGTAAAATAATTTGATTAAACAATTGGCTAATAACGTAAGAATATAAGAATTTATCAAAATATTGATATGCAATAATTAAAGATATATATGAAATTAAGATACGTATTAATTAGATTAAAGTATTGATTAATTAAGTAAAATTATGAGAATTTAAGAAAATAATCAAGAAAATTCATGATTGATTGACTTTTATCTTTTTCTTTTCTTTTCTTTTGTTTTTGCCTTTTATCTTTTTTCTTGTTTGTTTGATATCGAAAGTGGACCAAACTTTAGGGTATGTTTGTCTTTTCAATAGATTTTGGGTATAAAACTTATAATTTAAAGTATTGGGTATAAAACTTATACTCTTATCCTTTTTGGGTATTTTTAAAGTTCACCCTATATCGAGACCTTCTCTTCTTTATATAAATAACAACATTTCCTATTTTTTTTCTTTTTTTTTTTCCTATTTTTTTTTTTTACTAAGATACACCAGCTTTACCTGAGCTATAAGAGCATGTAGCTAACATCAACCACGTGTAAGAGGGATGCCACCCATCTAAACCAAATCCACTACATTGGACAAACATTCATTACCCGAACAAATCGTGTGGGTGACTCAGCCACAAGCAAAAACCAAGAAACGTCCAGTAAAACACAACTCAATAATATTTGTAGTGATTAATGCGTATGTTACCATAAACAATCATTTCCCCCCCCCCCCTTAAAACACAATAGGGGAGCAGAGAAGCTATAATTTGTATAATTAACAACATTCTTTGAGTTGTTACACTACGAACTAAAAGATTCACTTACAGATCATCTAAATCGAAAACAAACTTAAAATTTCCAACTTACATCATCATACAAAAGCTAGCTCTAAACATTAATCAAAACGATTAGGTCGAAGCTCTGTGGAAGTAATCCCTTATATCCGACTTCTTTTTGCGATTTATTTGAACTTTAAGCAAATCCAAGAGAGAATCAGCGTAGAAAATTCAGCCAAATGAATGTGTAATCATATAGAGAGGAATTGAGCATGAGAGACCTTCAATATAATTATCACAATATATTATGACAAACATGTGATATATTTAAAAAAACAAACAAAGAAAAAAAACAAAAGAAACATTAAATTCTAATGTTACCTCACAATTTGTCAAAAATTTCACTGTACACAACATTTGTTGTTGTGTCGAATGTATTTCCATCACCATCACATATCAAAATTTTGAGACCTTTTTTGCTACTAACTCTTGATATTGCAACATACAGCTGTCCATGTCTCTTATTGATTGTCATTGATCATCATAGCAAAAAGCAAACTGCCAGAGAAAAATGCCTCCTTTGAAATCTCACTAGAAATTTAGCTTGATCTGAGGGGGTCATCATTCTTGCAATTGGAAACTTCTTTCCGGCATTTTTTCCTGAAATCAGATTTGCTTCAATCACACGATCTCCAAATTTTGTCACCATCATCCTAGTGCCATTGCAAACTTCATTGGACAGATCAATATTTCTCAGAAGCATGATGATGCAACCTTCTTTTAATATGATATTCTTAGGCATGATAATATATATATAGGCCTAATGAAAGAAGAGGACTAGAATAAGCCAAAGAAATCCGCTCAAACATCCATTCAAGTTGGACATCTCCAGATACCAACCATCAATTGTTTTCAGGATTTGGATCCAATTCTAGAGGGCGGGGACCGTTTTCCCACTAGTATAACATGAGGCTACTTATTTGGAATGTTCGAGGCTGCAACAAACTATTCAAACAGAAGGAAATTAGGGTACTTCTACAAGGAAATAAGGTTGATGTTGTCCTCTTAGAAACTAAAAGAAAAAGCACAAAAAAATTGTTGGGAAAATGTGTGAAGGGTGGGATACTATTAATAACTACTCCTATGCAGTCAATGGTAGAATATGGGTGGTTTGGAATCCTAGGAAAATTAGAGTTAGTATGGTGGCTGAGCATGAACAGGCTCTTCATTTTGAAGTGCATGATGTATATGCTGGACATACACAGTAGGTGATAGTTGCTTATGGTCTTAATACTAGTGAGCAAAGGAAAGAACTGTGGAGTTTTTTGAAGATGCAATGTCAACAAACTCAGGGGTCTTTGATAATGGGAGGAGATTTTAATGCTATTCTCTCTTGTGAGGATAGGTTTCAAGGTAATGTGGTCACTGGTTCTGAAACTGTGGATTTCCAGAGTTGTGTTGAGGATAATGGATTACAAGAAGTGAGGGCTGTTGGAGTGAGTTTACCTGGACTAATAACCAGGAGGGTGACAGGAGGATATGGTCTAATATTGATAGATGCTTTGCCAACAGTCAATGGATGTCTACTTACTCTTATGTAGTGGTTGAGAGATTAGAGAAAAATGTTTCTGATCATTGCCCTCAACTGCTACAGTTTGAAACTACTATTGCTAGAAGAGGTTTGTTTAAGTTCTTTAATGTTTTGGCTGATCATGAAGAGTTTGAAGGGTTGGTTAGAGCTAATTGGAGTCATCAGCTTTCTACCAACAAACTTAGAGACGTGTGGTTGAAGTGTCAGAAACTCAAGGGCCCCCTCAAGCAGCTGAATACAAAATGGTTTGTAAAAACTTCAGAGAGAGTGGACGGACTTCGAACACAGCTACATAATATCCAACAATTGATATCCCAGACTGATAATAATACTGAATTGATTCAAGATGAGAAGAGGACTCTAGCTGTGTTGGAAAAGTGGAGTGGTATTGAAGAGCAAATTTGGAGGCAAAAAGCTATAATTGATTGACTGAAATTAGGAGACTCAAACACAAAGTTCTTTCATGCTTACACTAAAGTTAGACAGAACAGTAATGTCATTCATAGATTGGTAAAGTCAGATGGTACTGCCTGTTTGAGTCAAGCTATGATAAAGCAAGAAGTGAAGGATTTTTATAGCGGACTCATGGGAACTGCTGCAGAAGAGCTCAGTATGGTGGATAAGATAATAGTAGGGAGAGGGCCTAAACTTACTATCCATCAGCAAAGGTGGTTGAGTGTTGATTGCACAGAGCAGGAGGTTAGGGATGCCTTATTTAGCATGGATTCACAGAAGGCCCCTGGTATAGATGACTTTAATGTTTACTTCTTTAAGAAGTGTTGGCACATTATTGGAGCAGAGGTGGTGATGGAAGTCCAACAATTTCTCCCTAGAGAAATCAATGTAGCCCTCCTCACACTCTTGCCAAAGTGTGAGACTGCTTCTGAAAGAATTCAGACCTATTGCTTGTTGTTCTGTACTGTATAAGGTTATCTCTAAAGTCTTAGCTAATAGGATGATGACAGTGTTGGATAATGTGATTAGTGAGAGCCAATCAACGTTTGTGAAAGGGAGGTTGATTTTTGACAACGTTATACTTAGTCATGAACTAGTGAAGGGATATACTAGGAAACATATTTCTCCTAGGTGCATGATCAAAGTAGATATACAGAAAGCCTATGATTCTGTGGAGTGGCCGTTTTTGAAACAAATGATGCTTGAGGTGGGATTCCCTCAAAGATATATTAAGTGGATCATGGCATGTTTAACAGTGGTTTCTTATGTGGTTAATGTGAATGGAGAACTAACTGAACCCTTTGAAGCAAGAAAGGGTATTAGGCAAGGTGACCACTAGATGCCTAGATGCTTGAAAGAATTGCAACACAACAAATTGTTCCATTTCCATCCTCAGTGCAAGAGAGTGAAGTTAACACATTTATGTTTTGCTGATAACTTGCTCCTTTTCACAAAGGGAGGGCTCTAGACAAATTTGCTAGTGCATCTGGCCTTAAAGCAAATAATTTGAAAAGTTGCATTTATTTTGGGGGTGTGGATCCAGTTACTAAGCAGGAGATCTTGAATATCTCAGGGATGAATGAGGGGAGTTTGCCATTTAAGTATCTAGGACTACCTCTCTCAGCTCAGAAGCTGAGTGTAGCTCAATGTCAACCATTGGTACAAAAGATTCTACAAAGAATCAATTGTTAGGCTTCTAAGTTGCTCTCTTATGCAGGTAGTATTCAATTGATTAAATCTGTTTTGTTTGGAATCCAAACCTATTGGAGCCAAATATTTATAATTCCTCAAAAGGTGGTGAAGAAGGTCCAATTTGCGTGTAGAACTTTCCTTTGGACTGGTCAAACAATTGCTTCTAAGAGGGCCTTGGTGGCTTGGGATACTATTATGCTCCCACAACAAGCTGGGGGACTGAGTATTACAAATCTTAAGTTGTGGAATAGAGCAGTGTGTAAATAGCTTTGGAGGTTAAGCATGAAGAAAGAAAGTATTTGGATTAAGTGGGTTCATGGCTATTATATAAAGTAGCAGGAACTTCTGGAACTGCCAGTTCCAGTGCAGAGTTCATGGATTATACAAAAAATACTGGGAGCTCGAGAGCATTTGAAAAGGTTACAGGATGGTGTTAAGTGGCTGGAGAGTAGCTATTTTTCCATCAAGCAGCTATATCGAAAAATTCTGGGGAATGTTCAGAAGGTCCCTTGGGCAAAGATGGTCTGCCAGAATGCTGCTCCTCCGAAGTGCATCTTCATCACTTAGCTCACATTGCATGAAAGGCTTGCTATATGTAGCTATCTACATGAAATAGGGGTGCAGGTTGATTATACTTGTTGCTTGTGTGGTAGGGAGGAGGAAAAACTTGATCACCTTTTCTTTGACTGTGAGTTTGTTCAAAGGCTATGGTGTGGTAGTGACTGAATGGTGTGGTATTCATAGGTGTGCTGTGAAGTGGGCAGAGGAAAATGAGTTTTTGCTGACTCAATGTACAACAAACAATGGAAAACAGAAATGGTATAGGTGCTTTATAGCTATGTTGATCTATCACATTTGGATGGAACGAAATGCTAGAAGAATGCAAGAAAAACGGATGACAGTGGAGTCTATTGCTAAGCAATGCAAGATGATGATGGCTTGGTGCAGCTAGAATGATAGGAAACTTAAATTGATATGTAGTACAGTAGCTTGAACTAATAGCTAGAGAATGTATAAAGGTGTATGATGTGAGTGTGTATGGTGTTGATGGTTGTGCAATACAAGAGTGTTTTCGTACCAAAAAAAAAAAGAAGAGAATTTTAAATATCTAAATAGATGAAAGATAACATTCCATTCAAATTAATACAGAAAAGTCCATCACTACTTTCCCTCATAAAAACATAGGTTATGGAAGCACTACATCAAAATCACTAAAAGTAGTGGATGCTCTTATTTATGTAGTACTCCCTCCGTTCCCCATATTAGTGTGCATTGACTTTTTGCACGCATTTCAATGTGCCAAAAAATAGATGTTAAGATAATATTTGAGTCTCACTTGATATATTATATTATACACTATATTAAGTAGTACTCCATCCGGTCTTTTGTAGTTGCCCCATTTCTTTTGGGCACGGGTATTAAGGCAGAAGTGTTTAGTGTATTAAGTGGGTTTGGTAATTGAGGAGAATATTGATTTAGGTTTATAATTATCATTTTAATTAATAAATATAAATAATCCTGAATAATTTAATTTTTTTTCGATTTAATTTCTGCCCTTCTGAAATCTGGATCATCATTCTTAACATGGGGCTTAGCATTATCTTGTTGAATGTTTATATGCTTGCTTGCATCTGCAGGCCATTTTTGTCTTATGGCTAGGATTATCTATGATCATGGAATGAAAGCATGTTAGATAGCATGTCAGAGAGTAAAATCTCCAAGATCAATGATGAATTTTATATTCTGAGATCAAACTTGATTGAATCAGCCAATAAATGCATAAAAACATTTATACACTTGCTTGAATCATGCTTTTTCCATTCATTCATAGCATAAAACTTCATTAATAAAACAATAACTTGTATTGAATTCATTTTTATATTTTTTTATGCATCTTTTTCACATCCAATACAAAAATATTGATTTAGTAACAAAGCTTATGCATGAAAAGTAGGAAATCACACCTTCTCAAGCAAAGTTTGCTTCATTGCATCTCTATTGACTGAATCAATTGGTCTGTTATATCTTGTACCTCTGGCGCTTTTTTTAGAGCTCCTCTTAGGCTCTTAGCCACCACAGACTCCATAAAAGGCCAAATGCCTATTTTACCATCAAACAAGACTTCTCCATTTGCTGCAAGCAGAGGTCTTGCTACAACACACATGAACATAAGTTTTCCTATGATTTTTTTACTTTGAATAGTTCTATGTGGCTCCTCTTCATTAGGGGCAAAATAGTACCTATGGCTGCCCTTTGTTATGTAGATCCATTTCTCATCTATATGCACAGTGTTGTGCATATTTGAGAACCTTATGCGGTTCAAGATCTTATCAAGCTCTAAGGCTTCCAAACTGAACCTCATTCTCAAGAACTTATTATCTTGAGTTAGTTGAGGCCTTAAGCATGAACTGTGAGCTCTTATGAGATGCATCTTAGACCATCTTTACACTGTGGTTTTGCTAACTCCCATTGGAGCTGCAGTTTTTCTTTGAGAGAGCTTCTCTCATTCTTAGGTATGGCTTTTAGTTTGGGATAATCAATAGGCTTCCTAATTGCAACTACTTTAGTTTTCTTACCTGAAACACTATGGATGACTTCATTCCTCTCCATCTGTGACTTTGCAGATCTCCACAGCCGAGAAGCAGTGCTCCTATCAATGAAGAATTTTATTGTAGCTTCCTTGAAAGCTCCATACTGTGGTTTCCCATTATTGCTCCTTTGCAAGAGGAACTGCATGACCATTTTTCTCTCCTCTGTCTTCAGCTCTTTGTGCCTTCCCATGGCTGCAATTGTTTTTTTCTTTGTGTGTCTTCAAAAATGTAGAAGTAGAATGATTTGGAGTGGTGGAGTTCTATGTATAGGAAGCTAGACTACCTTATGTACCTTTTTTTAGGGGAATTCAAATGAATGTAAGTGGCGCCTAAAATTTTCATGAAATGACTAAAGGCACTTTTTCATAATGTCTTTTCCTTTAGTTTCATTAGAAGTTTCTTTTAATTTATTTTTATTTGCTCACTTCTTTTCTATTGAATTTTGATGTTGTTAGTAACCAAAAAAAGAGAGCAAAAAGAGAAGCCACCAAAATGGCACATTCAGTATCAAGCAGTATTCCTAAATTGAAAAAAAAAATATGCAGTTGGTTCAGCAACCACCAAATTCTCCAGACACTAATGTCTTGGATTTGGGGGTTTTCAATGCCATACAATCATTGCAACATGAATCAACATGCAGTACACTAGATGAGCTAGTGAATGCTGTGAAAGAAGCCTTCTATAACATATCACCATCAACACTGAATAAGGTATTCTTATCTCTTCAAGGCTGCCTCATTGAAATATTGAAAGTTAAAGGGCACAACAATTTCAAGCAACCACACATGGGTAAGGATGCACTTATCAGGATAGGGCAACTGCCTACTCATCTGGAAGTGGAAATGGACTTAGTCAAAGAAGCAATCAACTTTCTTATTAAGGCAGGGCATGTCAATGGAATATTTGAACTGGGGTACAGATTGGGAGTATAAGACAATTTAGGAATCCTAGAGCTATTTGGTAGCCTACAACTCTAAGGCTTGAATCATCCATAAGGCAGTTTTATGGGTGAGTTTTTGTGCAGGTTTCTGAAGCTTGTTTTTTGAAGATGGAAGCATTTTGTCAAGTAACTTTTGTGCAAATTTGAAAGCTTTGTAGTGTGCAGATTGGAAAGCAGTTTTTTTGGATCACTTTTTGAAGAATGAAGCTATTGCAGATATGGACAGTCTAGATGTGTAGGTTTCAAATTCTTTTTTGTGCAGATTTAATCTAAAGTTGCAATGTATGCACTAGTGTTTAAAAAAGGATGTAAAATTGATTCTTTTTTGAAGTGGTAGTGCACTTTTTTGATGTATGTGGATCTCTTAAGCATACTATGCATATTTCAGAAGTTATTTATCACATACATAAGCAACAAGCACACACAACTTCTATCATAGCAAGTCATCACCAAAACTAACACAAAATGGGCAGCTAACCAATACACTCGATGAAACCATAAAGCTATGATAGAATCCAACATCTAATTAACCACATGAATCAGCTTAGTATGCAACTAACATATGTTGAAATAATCCACATGATTAAGGGTACAAAAATTTCATACCAGAAAAGAGGATTATTTATTAGCTGCTATGATTTGAGCCTCCAACTCAATGAAATCTCTTTCAACATCCGCCACACATTTGTCCCATGTCTCTCCAACCATTTCGAACGGACACCACAGAGAACTTTCAGCACCCAAAACTTGGGAAACAGTCTCATGCAAATCTGGAAAGGGGCTCTCGGCTTCCTCCACGCCGCCTGCGGGCCTAGTAGAGGTGGTATGAAGAGCAGGGTACCACTGGAGATCAACCTGTACCTGGGGGGTAGCAGTGGACTCATCAGCCTCCTCGCCGCCAGCGAGCCCACGGCTTCAATCCATCATCACGGTGAGGGGGCGGCGAGGGTCCCCCTGAATCCCTTTTTCAGATGAAGTTGCTGCCGACGGCTTCACAAGTGCCCGAAACGGGGGGTGGCGCTCAGGATGTCGGAGATTACCATACCGCCACGAGAAAATTGGGCGCCTCTCCGGCCACCACTCTACTTTTTGCGGTGATACAGGCTCATCCTCTAGCCAAAAATTGGGATCGCACAGAGAATGATCAATTAGGGTTTCGGGTGAGGGAGGCACTCGGCATTTTCGTATAGATGTCCAGTCTCCTTTCGGGCACCTCGAACTGCCGTCGGCTATTGAAATTGGAACGGCTCTGAAGAACTAAGGTTTTTTGGTTAGAGAGATAGAGAGAGTTTGAGAAATAGGGGATATCAAGTGTACCCTAATTGACAAATGGGGATGAATTCATTATTTTGGGGGTTGGGTAGTTGGGACGTTAAATTCAACCTTTTTTTTGTGTTAAACTAATTAATTTAGGAATAATTAGTACATATTAATAATCCACTAATAATGTGCTTTATTTGTTAATTATTGCCAAAAAAGGAAATGTGACAACTTGAAAAGACCGGACCAAAATGGAAAGTGTGGCAACTAGAAAAGACCGGCGGGAGTATAATATAATATATCAAGTGAGACTCAAATATTATCTTAACATCTATTTTTTGACACATTGAAATGCGTGCAAAAAGTCAATGCACTCTAATATGGGGGACAAAGGAGTATTTAATTTATAAAATATTTGAAAAGATTTTGTTAATTTATTTTCGGCCCATAAATGAATAACAAAATTATAAAAAAAAACTCGCTATCTCTTATGGCATTTTTTCGATGTTGTACTTCCTTATCTGGTTCAAAAATATAGAGTTGTAAAAATTTGGGAGAGCATCTTTCAGGTGGCAACAAACTCCCGATTCGATGAATATTTTGACCTCCCAAACGAAATATATATGGTCTAGCACCTTTATTAACAGAATGATCTATTGTTCCGCCCATTGAAGTAAATGAGAACATCATGTTGTAAGCACAGATGTTTTCAATAATTTTTTTTTTACTCATGTAGTGCTTATTCTCCAACAGATCACTCAATAATTTAGGTGGTTTATCAAATAGTCACAGAGTTATTTCTCCCTTCATACAACATAACAAAAATTTAGGAGTCTATGATTTGCCCCATTCCATATTTTCTCCAATCCACATTTTTGCTTTACAATACTCACAATCATAAATAGGATCACCAACATCAAAATAATCTATTAAGCGATAAATTATACTCCCTCTGTTTTATATTATTTATTCACATATATTGAAGAAAGTGCTCAAGTAAAATGGGACTGAGGTAGTATGTGATAAACATAATTCGTATTGACTCATACCAATTTTTTGTTGTGATTGTTTTTTTCCATAATATATATTACCCTTTCTTTGAGCTCGAGCCATTGATGCTTTGTCCTTTAAAACAACTATATGCAAAAAGGGGTTTCAATAAATTTCGTAAGATTTTTGTGAGCTTTGTATTATCAAATAATATGAAAGAATTTAATAATTCACGATTTATGTATACCTGTACTAATCTGCAAAGCTGTATATTCTGTAGAGGTCTATTCCTCTTTCTTGACATGATCGCATGCCTTGTTAGTCTAGCAATGCATGATGAGAATTTTTGGTATGTAAAAAAGAGTTAAATTATTTATAATATAAATTATAAGACATTATATAATAATTAGATAATATTAATATTAATATTATAAAAATAAATTATCACAAATAAAATTTTGTAGTTTGATTGTACCTGTTTCTATGAATCTTGCATGATAGGGAACTCTTTTTCTTTTTATCGACAAGATATCAAGCCTATTTTGTCGAGCAAATCTGTAAATAGTATTTCAACAACTATATTATTTATTAATTAAGATTACTTGGTAAAAGATTATAAAAAGATAAAATTAAAAGAATGTAAGAACATTGTGAAGTAATCAATTACATTTTTCTTTTCTTGAATCATGATTCTCTTGTCATAATCATAAGCAATGAGCAACAATGCTTCGTCTAACGGATTGAAAAATATTTCCTGAAGAAATAATGAGAAATCAATATTTTGGAAAGCAATACAGATGACAGATTTGCATTAGAATTCAACATTAAAAAACAAAAAGAAAAAAAGAAGACGAAGCACAATTCATGTCATTTTCTACAATTTCCACCGCTGCGGCGAAGGGAGTATAACTAACCGGTATTAATGATGGAAGTTGCTTCATCATTATTATTTGCATCTGATTTTTTTGTCGTTTATTACAACGATGATTGTATATTGAAACTCTGCAAATATGAATAATAGTTATGTCAATCATCATTCCACAAATATAGACATCAATTTAATTATTGAAATTAGATCTATGAGAGATCAATTATAAATATGTATTGAAACAAAAGAACATAAATTCAAAGTAAGAAAAAATAATCGACTTAAGAAGAAATACTCTGTAGTGCTTATAATGTTAAAGATTGAGTTAATGGTATATGTATAACATAAAGTAAAATATTATATTATTATTGATAAAATCCATATATAAATAGGATCCTAACCCAATTTGCGTTACTTATGGCCCTTAGAAAATTAATGCGTAATCTATAATGAAACAGAAAATAACAAAAAAAAAACAGAAAAAAGAAAAGACGAGTTGATGAGGGAAGAACAAACAAAATATTATTTACCGATGACGCGCGGATTAGGCTTTTGTGAGCAGTAAAAGTCATCAAACTGCTAAAGTTCTTGAGAGAAGTTCGGGAAGTATGAGAACATATATTCTAACTTTTTGCATACGTTCACTTTAATTCTTTGTTTCTCTCAAATTTTGAGGGGAGAGAGAAAGGTACATACAACACGCTGTAACTAACCAAGGAAGTGTATGTATAGGTAGAGGAGGAGAATTGGTTTAGTTTAATAGATGAATGATTTCGTACGTGTGGCAAGATTATTATTGGGTATAGACATATATATTGAAGATAATTATAATTAGATACAAATAAAATTAAATTCTTAGAATCCTTAGATATGTGTTTATGGAATTTATCATATATGCATGGTAATAAGATATTGATGAATCGTGATTATGTGAATTTATTATATTAAATAATGATTTAATATATATAAAAATATAGAATTTAGATAAATAGGGAACGAAGGATGTAGGAGGCGCCACGTAAGCGCTTGGATCGCTCTAGTGCTCCGAATCCGCAGCGGAACGTATAATATATATATATTGATATAGTTTAGTTCATATGTTAATAAAACCTGGCGTGTTAAATATGAATGAATCTGGACCATTGATCTTAGTCAAATCTATGGATGTCATTGATTAAAATATGGTTTCAAAACACAATAAACATGATTTTATTTAAGCATCAATATATATATATAGAGGGAAGATCAAATAAAAAACACTCTTTCAGTAAAAAATAAGAAATAATCCACACCGTTTATTTAATAAGATCTACGGTAAAAATTAAGCACATTATTTAACTCATAATACGTTTTTATTATTTAGTGGAGGCTATAAATGTAATCTTGTTTTATTTGTAACTGATATGTTCCTCAAATCGTGGGATTCTTCTAATTTTATTTATGGTTAATCTCTTTCTTCTCTTCTTATTTCTATTATACCTCTAATTCTTTCTCTCCCCCTACGTAACTACGTTAGACATTTCTATGAATTTCTTTGTTGTAAATTGGAATTTGGGGAAGACGTATATTCAATTGGTGAAGCTCGAGCCTATAAATCTAACACTTTGGAATTGTAGCAGACACCCATGGATGAAGAAATAATATTCAAATCGAAAACAACTTGTCGCCGGCCTGCTACACCAGATTTGTTGCCTTCAAATGGAATGACAAATCGTTAGATCGTAACCATCATTTCAGTGCATAAAAAAAAAAATTATAGACAAATTGGTTAGGTTTTATGACTTTATCCAGACTTATTCTCTTGTTGTTCCTAAATATTGATTTGGTGGTAGTCACAATAATTACTGAGAAAATGAATAATATTAAAATAATTCATATGTCATGAAATCACATTAACATGTCCCTTTGCATCATAATTGAGGACAAATAAGATATACGTCATACTAATAAATTGAACATGAGAAAAGATGACATGCGAGCAATGTAATACTCATTCTGTTTGTTGAATATATAATCATATGATTTAATTTCCCTGTCCCGATAAAACAAGCTAAAAAACAAAATAAAGTTCCTAACTATAGATGTATCATCACGAACTTCTGGATTGCATCTCCCTTTATAACCTGCACCCGTTTCCTTCTTGATCTTCACGAGTGTGCCATTTTGTTTCCTGTTGTTCTTCATTAGTTTGGAAGATTCATCTGGCCTATTTTTGGTGCATTCCAACAAAATCATCGTCATCGTCTACTCTTTCCTTTAAAGGAGGTTGTTTGCCATGCTTGTATTTGGTTTGTTCTGTGTACAATTATAAAAAAAATAAATAATACTCAAATATTAATTCAATAAGAGCAACATTATAATATATGAGCAACTATATAATAGTCAAACATATGAACCACGTTCTAAAATCTTAACATATTCATTATAATGCATTACAATCAAATCTTGACATATTCATTATGCATTATGCATTAATAAACTAACTTCACTGATATAATGCAACCATTAATTATATATAAATGCCAAAACCATAGCAATGGAACTTTAACTAAAATACTGTAATAAATAATTAAATAATTAAAGTGACATGAACTGTATAACAAATTCAGAATATGCATTATAAAAAATAAAATGGTTGTGAACTTGAGGCAAAAGTTGAGACTTTGAATGACACCACGGAATTTGAGTTGAGAAAAGAAATTCAATCAACAAAATTTGAGTCGAGAAAAGAAATTCAATCAACAAAATCCGAGGCAGGAGTTGATGCAGAAAACTAATGAAAATGAAAGTGTGGGCATTCAACTATATGTAGATTTAAAGAATCACATGCTTCACTAACATAGTCTAGAACTATAGTAAAGGAGCTGCAGGCATTACCAAAAAAATATTATGAAATGTGAAGAGAAAAAGAAGTAAGAACAACTTTACCAGATCTTCAAACACTAATGCATTATACAAAAATCTAATTACGAAAATAAAATGAGGCTGTGAAAAATCTAATTATGCATAAACACACAATTGTCAACTAAAATATTACTTTTGACGGCAGCCCAAAGTCAAATTGAAATATCAAGATATTAACACAATATTGGATTATAAAATGAATTATACAGGACCAATACATGTATTACACTTTATAATGCATTATTGTGCTATGTAATGCATTAAGAAAGTATGCATTACACTATGAGCTCAAATTACTGAATTTTTGACTTCAAATATGAGATCAAAGATACTGAAGTTACCTAATATTTATATATTGTATAGAGTAAAGTGAAAAAAAAAAAAAAAGTTCAGATTCCATGTAAGCCATATAGTCATCATATTGCCCCATCATTTCCTCAATCATATAACATGCAAAATCCGATTCCCCTATATATTCATTTCCACCTGATTTTTTTCCCTGCCCCAACTGCCTTACTATCACTAATGCATTATAATGCATATAGAGTATATGCATATAGAGTATATCATAACTCCTCAATATCACTAATGCATTATAACTGCCTCACTATCACTATTCACTAATGCAAAACTTAAGCAAGAAATTCTCCCAGCTGAAATATGATACTCCATAATGCATTATAATGCATTATAGAGTATAATGCATAATGTGTAATGCATAATGCTTATTATATAGACATTTAGAATTAGTGGCTGCATTATATCAGCAAAGTTAGTTTACAGTGCATAATGCATTATATTCATCATATGAATACGATATATTGCATTGTATTTGTCACACCCCAATTCTCGAAGGAAGAAGAAATCGTGAATCAGGACGCGACTGAGGTTGGAAGAAAGAGGCGGGGAAAGAAAGGGGAAAACTTATCTTATATAAATAAACTGGATAATGTGCCCAAAGAATTTGACAACATTTCCCTTATAAAAGGAAGGAACCTAAAATCGAAAATGACAAGAGATAATAAAGAGATACGTTCATTCATAGCATAAGGATCGTTTAAGTTCAAATGGCTCAACCATAGATATAAAGGATAGACTTCATACATAAAAAGAAGTTAAAGAGTCTAAGCTCTTATCAAAAGACATAACAACTTCAAGGAACAAAGTTGAGAGTTGAATACAAAAGATGAGCAACTAGCGGAAGCTTATTAACAAAAGAAAAACCCTCGCCTCAGCTCTGCCCCGTCAGCACTGTCTGCTTAACCTTAAAACATTTGGAAAATATTTGGGCTAAGTACTAATGTACTCAGTGGGCTTAGCATTTGATATACAGTTTATCAAAAACAAAATACAGTTTATCCATTATCATAAGACATAACCTGGAAGGTTTTGTAAAAGAAATACATCCAAGTATGTCAAAACATCATCATTTTTCTTAGCGCGCATTTGTCACACTCTACAGTTACTCTTACTGTGACCCCGGACCTCTAGCCACTGTCGGGTCCATTAACATTCATTTTGGACTTCGGGTCGAAACCCAGAGAGTCCCATTCATCATTCATTTTGGACTTCGGATAGAAACCCAGAGAGTCCCATTCATCATTCATTTTGGACTTCGGGTCGAAACCCAGAGAGTCCCATTCATCGATAGTACACGAGAGAGATCAACCAATCGCAATACTATCAGGGTGTATACACAGTTCAAAGTTAGTGTTTAAGACTGAACTAAGAACCTCGATCGATTAACTTCAGAGCATTAAACTTGTAGAGCGCACAAAAACATTTTATGGATAAACAGTTTTCATTTTGTAAATATCAGAGCATAATATAACTCAAAATATATTTGGAAGTAAAGCCCACTGTAAGGTAGCAATCAAGCAAGCAATCGGTCAACTTCGGATCCTCTTATCTCCTTGCCTCCATAGCTATTAACCTATTTACAAGCATAATAGGTTAATACTAGTTTATAAGTAAGCATATACTTATACTCTATCTTCCTTAGTAACTTAATCTCTTATATACTTAACATTATCCCATCTTATCTCATACTTAGCTACTTAATCTCATTGGCTAAGAACGTGTGAGAGTGAAATGAGGATTAATGAAGGTCCTCAATGAACTTGAAGAGTCGGTGGTTAAAGCTAGACAAAGAATATTCATGATTCAAAGATGGATAGGAGTTGAACATTTGATACAAGGCTTGGCAGATTTGCCACACTTGAATGGTTTGGCTATAACTTGAGTATTTGATTATCAATGAAGGCACATGACACATGAATGGAAACACAGGAAGCTAATCTTTCTAATACAATCAATTCCTGATTCGGGGAATGAGTATATTAGAATCCATGAATCAATCTTTGGCTCGATTCAATAATGAGAACAGTTTTGCGACACTTTAGGAGAATAATTGTTTCTCACAAATGGCTAACTGAATCAAGGCTTGGCTTATCAATCTGGAATTCTAAGACATATAGGTATGACATACTTAAAATCCAGATTTTTATCTTACACGAGCTGGGATATGGACAATCATCAAACAAGGTCATGAGTTCTGAAAACAGAAACAGGGCAGGTTTACAGTACTGACTTTGAAAGGCCATAAGTCATTCAATACTTAAAATGAGAGACTGTTCAAGTTATCAAACTGTAATTCAGAGTGTGTAGAATAATTTCATGTCTCACGGTTACACTCAGAAAAGCAACGAAAACGCCTCATATAGAGGTTTAAAAATGACATGGCAGCTGGGGTATTACAGTTTCGGCAGAGTGACATATAAACTTTGAAAAATCATAGTAAATTCATATGAACTCCGTTTTGAGTGAACGAGATATGTATAGAAGGCTAATGGAACGTACTTCAACATGGAAGAAGAATAAATGTCGAATTTCAAAGGAGCTGTTCTCAGTTTAGCCCGCAAGTGGGCTGTTTTCCAGATTTCAAAAGAGATGAGATTTGAATTTCAATTTATCATAACAGATGCATATGGACTCGGATCGAGACGAAATTTGGGCTACGGATAGCTGAGAACATGAGATACAACTTTCATTTAGGACTTGAAAAGAGATAAGGTCGGGAACATGCTTGAAAACGCTGAACAGAACACGCACACCAATTGTTCGATAAAAGGCTTCATTCAATTTCGTGAAAAATGCTTACGGGTTTGGCTCTAGCTCATCTTAAACCATCATTTGAGCAAGAATTTGTCAAGAACATCATAAAGGAAGTTCATATAATAGCTATACTCATTTGGTTATGAAGGAAATCGAAGGGAGCTTCAACAATACATACATAGATGATCTTCAAATGATGAGAGGAACACAATTATGAAAGAATTATCATCATTCATGAACTTTTCTTGAGAAGGCCGAATCTTAATCATGATGAGGGGAGTTCGAATCATATCATACAACACGAAATCAAGTTCAAACCAACAAGAGGAAACAAGAACTACCTCAAGCTTGATGAAATTCGAACACTTGTTTGATCACTCAACTTTCGAACCTTGCAAGTCGAACTTAGAGCTTCTTGATCATGATTTCGACCTCGGATTCTTGTTCTAGGGGTCGAAATATGGGGGAGGGCGAACTTTGGGAGTGATCGGAGACCCGAGGAGTTGCCGACGGCGGCTCGAAAGTGACGGCAATGGTGGCCTGCGGGAATAGTGATGAAGAGAGAAGGGAGAGCTTATCTCTCTCTCACTAAGTTTGGGGTGGTGAGATATGAGGAGGATGATGTGGGTGTGTGGTTTGCATAACTTGTTGAGTGGTGGTGAGATGAACACCACCCTCTCTTTCACTCAACTTACACGCACACACACACTAGCACACTTACACAATTTCTTCCTTCTTTTCCTTTTAATTCCTCCCACTTGCACTATTATAAATATGTAATCTTACTTCTAAGTCACAAATCTCATCTTATTTCCGTAAAATATTTACGGAGTAACATTCTCCGAAAATCATTTCGGGTAATTTCTTGTCTTGCCATAATTCCTTCCTTCTAAAAAAATTCTCGAGATTTCATTGGAAATAATTCCAACATATTATAAAAATTCCCATAACCTCATTTTCGTCCGTGCTCGATCTCAAATACTCGAAAAATTTTATTTCCTCATTTGAAATAAATATTTTCCAACTACGGATTTTTACGGCTATTACAGTATTTATCATAATGCATTTACATCATTCGGTTTTTACAGAATGCATTTCAAAATGCATTACAAAAAAGGGCTCTATTCAATAAAATACTCATAGGGACCACATGAAATCAACAAGCAATTCTATGTTTCGCAGACAATGGCAACAACAAAGATTCCTCATCCAATACATGATTTAGTATATAAACTAACTCAATATACACTACATTAAATGGGGACCATACAAAATCAAGCTAAAATACATCTATTCCTCACAATTTTTCTGCCGGATCTGTCAAAAATTAGTTGCAATGCACTTCACAATTAAGGGCGTTTTAATTTCATTTGAAAAATCAGTATAAATTGTGCATTGAACAAACTAATTTCATGCCTTCCTTCCATTGTCGTTTCCTCGATAGTTTATTGGGAATCATTACTTCTTCAATGGAGAGTATTCCGATCTAATGAACCGTAGGTATCGATGCATTGCAAGAATCTAAAATATAGTTCACCCGGCAGATCATGTTTTTGGGATTCCACAATCTGTAATATTTCATCCCTCTCTTCAAAGTAATGCACTATATCTGGATTATGCAGATCGGATTTTAGAGATTCTACAATCTTTAATCAAGCCGCCGTATCCGCTACTCCCAAAATTAACTTTTTTCCTTTTCCATTTTTACCCTTATTATGCACTAAAAGATGGTTAATAATAAAATGCATCCTTAATTTAGGACCGTTAGATTTCGTATGATCTATGGCTATAGTCATTTCTTATTTTTTATCCTAATAGGCCTTTTCACCAGAACTCACCCATATATATATATAGATGGGGGATCAAATGAGAACCCTATTTTTAGGTAGTAACTAGGATCCAATCCTAGCCATTTATTATTTTAGATCTATGGTTGTTAAATATTTCTACATTCATTCATATTTATCTATCTATTAAATATAAAAAGGTTATTATGGTCATTTCGTCTATAGAATTTAACCGCTCCAATTATGGAATTGATATGTTGTATTTTTTCTTAAAATATTTTCTTCATCATTTATTATCCATATTTATCTTCATGTATTATGAACGTAACTATGTTGTACTCCCTCTGTCCCTTTCAAACTGAGTCACTTTTTTCAGCAATAATTTCAAGCATTTTCGAGCGTCTTAATGATGAGTTTTAAAGTAACTTTTTAATAAATTTTTTATTTCACGGGATACTAGAAGTGTTATAGTATTCCGTAAAAATAAAAAATCTTTAAAAAGTTATTTTAAAACTCATCATCAAGACTGCTCGAAAACGCTTGAAATTATTGGTGAAAAAAGTGACTCAGTTTGAAAGGGACGGAGGGAGTACGTATTTATCTTAAAATGGCATACTGCGGCATTTTCTTTTGAAATTTGACGTACTATGTTTTAATTGTTCGGTTTGTTTTGTATTTTTATTTTATTAATAATGATATACACGTATTTAGCATGGTAAGATCATGCTCAAATAATCATCACAGTTCAAATAAATTGCATCTCAACGTGCATGCTGAAATTGCATCGCAAATGATATAAAGAACATAAAAATTCTCAATAATCAATACAAAAGATTAATGTAGATAGATAATTCAAAATGAGAAATATATAAGTTCAAAAGGTGTAAATAAGCAATTTGCTTAGTGAAAATACGCATTTCAAAAAAACATAAATAAGCGATTCAAAAGTTAAAATAAGCAAATTGATATGAATATATAATAAATTCAAAATATAAAATATATATACAAATTAAGCATTTGCATAGTGTAAATAAGCAATTGATGTGAATATACAAGCAATTCAAAAGGTGTAAATAAGCAATTTGCTTAGTGAAAACAAGCATTTCAAAAAATGTAAATAAGCAATTCAAAACTTAAAATAAGCAATTTGATAGGAATAAATAAGCAATTCAAAATATTAAATATAGTATATACAAATTAAGCATTTGCATAGTGTAAATAAACAATTGATACGAACAAATAAGCAATTAAAAAGGTGTAAATAAGCAATTTGATAGGAATAAATAAGCAATTTTAAAAATATAAATATAGTATATACAAATTAAGCACTTGGATAGTGTAAATAAGCAATTGATATGAATAAATAAACAATTCAAAAGGTGTAAATAAGCAATTTGCTTAAGTGAATAAGTTAATTTTATCCAATTAAATTTTAACTTTTTTTGAAGGAATTAAATTTTAATTATAATTCATAAAAATAAGGAATAAATTACATATATAAAGCATCCCGATATATAAAAAAATAATAAATAAATTAAGCGTTTTAAATAAACATTTAAGGTGAGGAATGAGGATGCCGAGATATGAGGCAAATTTATTTTGCATTTTACCAATTTACCCCAAAATTGATTGTGTGGTAATTAATGAAATTAATATCAAATATAAATTGTAAAATTTAGATTAAATCTGGATCCTCCAAATATATCAGATCATTGGTTGAAAATGGATCCTAGTTACTACCTAAGGGTTGGTTTCTATTGGATTCACTCTCTCTCTCTCTCTCTATCTATATATATATATATATATGTGTGATATCATGGTTAAAAACAAAAGGACTATGTATAAAGTATGAGCTCGATAGCTCCATAAATTATACTGCGCTTGGAATCTTTCGGCACGGTTTTTAATTTTTTCAATAAGTGGTGTTTAAGAAATGTTTATGTGAAATGAATATAAAATTGTATTTTGGTTGACTTTTGAAGTGGAAAGAGAATAATAGATGTGAGGTTCACGTCCAAATATGGACGAAACACATAACTTGTGGACGGTCTAAAAAAGGTAATAAGAATGCATAGGTTGTGAATGGAAATGGTAGTACTTATTTGTAAGATTATGCATCTCACGTATCTCTTAGGTGGGATAAGTAATTATAAGCTACAATATAGTATGTTTTGATTATTTTTTTTGCAGACAATTTAATTCATCTAACCAAACATGGAATTAATATTTTATCTTCCTCCGTCCCAAATCAATCGTCCCATATTTGAATATATATGAGATATAAAATAATAAAATGAGACAATTGAAATGAGACTATACAAGATATCTTAGACATTAGAATTGATCTCCTACTCACGGTGGGCACACCTGATATGCTCATGGCTAATGTGGTAGTGTTACGTCAATAATTTTTCCATTTATGAAGGATTTATTTTTCATTAGTTTTAGTTTTTTTTTAGGATTTATTTTTAAAGGGTATATTAATAATAATTTTTCTTAACTATAATATCGCCCCATCAGCGGGGGACACAATATGCTCACAATGTGTAGAGCATTCATCTCTCAGTCATATATATCAAGACTAATCATATAATTTCAACCAAATGAGCCCTCATTATACGATAAACACATATAATTTCAAATTTCAATTATTCCTTCCTAATCAATCTATAACCCTGTTGTGGATTCAAAATATTGTTAAGGGGGAACATGATGGGGTCATATTGCAATATTATTCTAGGTTAAAAGGGTTGTGTTAATTTATGTTTGAGAGTTCTATAAGTTCAGGGGGAAAAGTTTATTGATCATTGAACAATAAACTTGGGTAGACTTAGGTCAAGAAGTGCTGCCTTTCAAGTTTATTATAAAAGAGAGTAGACGGGTGTGGGATAAAGAGCAATCAATGTGAGCTATCTCTTGATAGTGGATTGTTTTCTCGAGAGAAATCCCCCAAATATAATTATTTTATCACCGAACTGAATCACCAATTTAAATGTGTTAAATCTATTTTGTTACTTGTTTTCACAGTTCATCTCACTCTGAAACACATACCACAATAAGGATTAAAAAATTCCAATAATTTTTTATATTTTATTTAAAAGATTCTTGTCGAATTTCGACCGAACTAAACTTAATTTAAATAAAATTATAGATAAATGAATAACGATCAAGACCACAAACCTAATTAGCTCAAAGTATAGGGTAAACAAACTAAGATAATGACAGTGAAATAACGGTGGGACAGCCTAGAATATGGAATCGCATATTTCCCAAAAAGTAGATCCAGAATTCTGATCCCATAAACAAGTACACATAATAGACAAGTTGCCTTTTTGTAAGCCTTATTGATAACAAGAATAAATCTCGAATGAATGTGGCCACCAATTCTCAAGCACTAGCAATAGCACAACCTCATGTGCCAAATTCATCTTCAACATTATTGATTCCACTCTTCTCTTTTCCAACCACTCGCGTGCCTACACGCGCCGCCCTCCATACAAAATATGCTACAAATCTCCCATCTTCTAAAACTAAAATGGCTTGGCTTATTCAAATCAACTTCAATTCAATGTTGTTACATTGGACGATACCATATGTACATAATAAAATAATGGATTAAAATTCTATCTTCTAAAACCCAAAAAAACTAGCTTGGCTACCTTTGAAATCTCCGGGGAACCCTCGGTGTCGAGATGATGACCTCGAGTCGCCCCGATTTTATCAACTCGATCCGATCCGGTATTGTCCCGTCGAATAATCGGTTCTCGGGATTCTCCGCATAACAAACGTAGTAACAACCCACGCACGCTTGGGGCAACGCCATTGCAATCCTCGTCTGTTAAAAACGTGCACATTTCAGAAGATTATCAAAAATATTTCGGTCTTCTTTTTCTCTAATTTATAGCCTCTAACGCCAGAAATCTGAGATGACATGAACGTCATCTCGTATTTCTACAGTCGGAGGCTTTACTCCAATTAAATAAAAGAAAATTTTAATTAACCCAAATAACTAATGCAAGTGGTGATTCTTTGCACCAACCATTAGGTAACCGATCAAGGTCGCCAGAACCGCTAGGGTTCCGATGTAGCCTTTGTGCACGGCTGCCGTCCAGGAGCAGACGACGATGGCGCAGATGGAACCACTCGAAACTCCGGTGAGGAAGCATATCGACGTGGTGATGTCGGAGTCGACGACCTCGGTCATCTCCCTCTTCACGAACAGCTCCCACGTGTCCTGCGACGCCTTCACGAATCCTTTCCCGTACGCCGCAATCTGCACAAACACAAATTCAATTCTTCCTTCAATTCAAACACAAATTCACAGAATTAATCAGGTTTCTGCGGATTGAATCGAGATCGAACCTGAACATAAGCCCAGCCATTGCCTCGACGGAAGATGGACTCCATCACTCTGAGGCAGCAATGAGCGCAGGAGAACATGAACTCGTCTTCTCCCTCGATCAAATTCAGACCTCGAGCTACGATTCTCAGAGCTTCAATGGTGGGGACGAAGAGCGATCCGAGGCACGCGCTTCCTAAATTATTCGATAAAGCTCTTTGGAAACAGAACTGAGTACTGGATTGCATTCCTCTTAAATAATAAAGAGCAATCACTCTACTAACAGTCAAATTCGCCACGTTCCTCATCACTTCTGCAGTCCAAGCCAAGCTCAGAACCAGAATTATGATTATCAATGGCGGAACGTAGAAGTTCAACGCACCAATCACAGCTAAAATCCACACCGTCATCCACAGGAATCCGGCTCCGAGCATGAAATAAGTAGGCTGGTTCAAATCGGAGAATTTGGAGACCGGTTCGAGCGATTTGACGAAGATCCGGGAGCAGAAACCGGTTCTCTGTGTTACCCAGCACGCGTAGAGGCCGTTGCCGACGGCGAAGGCGATGTAGAGGACGCCGACGCCGTCGGTGGCCGGAGTTTGGAAGCAGATGAGGAGGATTCCGGTGGCTAGGGTTAGGGCGAAGGAGCCCCAAATTATGATGTGGACCATGATTCTGGGCCAGGTTCTCACCGCCTTCTGCCATACGAAGGCGAGGGTGATGCTGAGGAAAGCGGCGGCTTCGACCTGAGGGAGAAAGTACTTTAATACCCTCTTCTCTCTCTTCCGGGCACTGCCTTCTTCTAGAAGCCCCTTCACGCCTCTGTATATTAGGAATCCGACGAGGCCGGCTGCGGCGACCATGTGCAGTGCGAAGATGAAGAGTGATATTTTGTTCGTGTATTTCCTCGAATTCAATGTCACCACTGATTGCTGGTGCAAATCGGAATTCCAGAAATTGAGATTTTTTATTGGATTTGAATTTATATATATATATATATTTTTTTAAGTTTGGAAATTGATTGAATACCTGTGGGGTGGGTGTGGAGCGCGTCTGCGGCGGCGGCTCCATGGGAGGAGGGGACGAGACGGCGCGCGTCTGCGTCTGCGGCGGCGGCGGCGGCGGCTGAGCTGGAGAATGGCGCGGCGGCGGCGGCTGCGGCGGATGAGCAGGGGAGGGAGAGGCGACTCTGGTTGCATTATCCATGACGAGGCGGAGAGGGTTGGTGGCGCTTAGTCTCTGCATTCTCGACATGTGAAAGGAATTCGGAGGATTTGTTTGCACCGCTTCCTTTTGAATGTTGGTCTTTCCCATTTCTAAATCCTTCAGCTCCTCCTCTTCCCTCTCCGCATTCTCTCTCTCTCTAACCTCTCGCTCCACCGTCTCGTTCCCTCCCTGCAACACCACCTGAAAAAAAACACAGAGCACACCACGAAATCAAGCATTAAATTCTCGAACCCAGAAAAAAAAGATTTGAATGGAGTTTTAACACACAGGTCGCAGGTGGAGGTGACTCACAGGTTCGGCGGCGCCCATTGGCGGCGGATGGAGGCGGCGCGTGGGGATTGGGGAGAGTGGTGGGGGTCTAGTGAGGGAGCGTTAGATTTTATTGTTATGCGGTGGTGACGATGGCTACCCTATCTCACCATTGATTTCATTCTTACCTACACTGGTACCTTCCTGCGATTTTTACCATAGGCTGTGCGACTTCTCCACGCGCCTTTAAGAGAGCGTATCGTACACGACCAATGGGGTCGGAACGGAATTAAAGTAGGTGGGTCTTGGTCCCGACCAGTTTCGGGTGCTGAGGTGTAATCCTGTGTGCGTGGGTCCACGGCGGCTTGCTTTTGAGTGCACGATTTTTTATCTACCGGTGGATATTCCATTATATTACCTCTATCTCATTTATTAGTCTATGTTGTTAGGGCCGACTATCGGTCTGGTTTCGATTAACCAGAATTGGAAATTTGGGTACCCGGTACCGATTATTCATATTTTTCAGGAATCGATAACGGAACCTGATAAGCTAATTAGTTCCTAGTTTCGGTACTGGTTCGGTACCGGTTATACCGGATTACCGGGTAAGGTATCAGATTTTTAAAAAAAAACTAAAATGTATTTTTTTTTAAAGCCTAAAACAAATTAAACAATAATTAAACATAGAAAAATAATACTACCTTCATCCCATAAATTTAGACCACTTTGCTTTATGCATGTATTTCCATCGAAACCTAGTATAAGTTTTAAAATATAATTTTGTAGTATCATTTTTTTGGAACGAATCTATTCTCTGAATTAATAAACCTACAGCTAAAAACAAAACAAACAAAACAAAAGAGAAGAAAAAAAAACAAACCCTACTGCTTTACTACTCAACGCCACATCCCACCCTCAGCGCCCCACCCTCAACCCTCAGACCCTCCTCCCTCGGCCACCCTTCAGACTCCTCCCTCCCATTACTGCTCGCCGTCGGCTACTCCATTTCCCATCGCCAATCTTACGTACTTGTAGCCTCCACCGCCGAGAACTACGCATTTTTGGCACCCACGACACCACCGCCCGCCCTCATCGCCCCATCCTCAAACCCTCATCCCTTCCACTGGCCAGCTTCTCCCTTTCTGATGAGACGGGGTTCAGCACGGAGGAATCAAACATGGAATCCGAGCTTCTATTATTTAGTCGTTCATGTTCATGTTCTTATATTATTTATTTTTAATTTAGTTTAGTCCAATTATCACAACATGTTTAGGTGATTAATTGGCCCAGTTATATTTAATTAAGGAGTCCGAAATTATCAAGCCCAAGCCTTGTTAATTTCGAAAACCTACCTAGCTTAGGAATTAGATTAGTATTTATGTTAATTTTCGTTCATACTTAGAAACAGACATCTTTGAATCAGAAATCTTATTGATCGATTTGTCTCCATCGTGCTTTGGTTCACGATTTTTCACTTTCGTTCTTGGTAGAGTTTGATTGTTGGCGACTTCAAGCTTGAGTTTGACGGAGGAATCAAACATGGAATCCGAGCTTCTATTATTTAGTCGTTCATGTTCATGTTCTTATATTATTTATTTTTAATTTAGTTTAGTCCAATTATCACAACATGTTTAGGTGATTAATTGGCCCAGTTATATTTAATTAAGGAGTCCGAAATTATCAAGCCCAAGCCTTGTTAATTTCGAAAACCTACCTAGCTTAGGAATTAGATTAGTATTTATGTTAATTTTCGTTCATACTTAGAAACAGACATCTTTGAATCAGAAATCTTATTGATCGATTTGTCTCCATCGTGCTTTGGTTCACGATTTTTCACTTTCGTTCTTGGTAGAGTTTGATTGTTGGCGACTTCAAGCTTGAGTTTGACGGAGGAATCAAACATGGAATCCGAGCTTCTATTATTTAGTCGTTCATGTTCATGTTCTTATATTATTTATTTTTAATTTAGTTTAGTCCAATTATCACAACATGTTTAGGTGATTAATTGGCCCAGTTATATTTAATTAAGGAGTCCGAAATTATCAAGCCCAAGCCTTGTTAATTTCGAAAACCTACCTAGCTTAGGAATTAGATTAGTATTTATGTTAATTTTCGTTCATACTTAGAAACAGACATCTTTGAATCAGAAATCTTATTGATCGATTTGTCTCCATCGTGCTTTGGTTCACGATTTTTCACTTTCGTTCTTGGTAGAGTTTGATTGTTGGCGACTTCAAGCTTGAGTTTGACGGAGGAATCAAACATGGAATCCGAGCTTCTATTATTTAGTCGTTCATGTTCATGTTCTTATATTATTTATTTTTAATTTAGTTTAGTCCAATTATCACAACATGTTTAGGTGATTAATTGGCCCAGTTATATTTAATTAAGGAGTCCGAAATTATCAAGCCCAAGCCTTGTTAATTTCGAAAACCTACCTAGCTTAGGAATTAGATTAGTATTTATGTTAATTTTCGTTCATACTTAGAAACAGACATCTTTGAATCAGAAATCTTATTGATCGATTTGTCTCCATCGTGCTTTGGTTCACGATTTTTCACTTTCGTTCTTGGTAGAGTTTGATTGTTGGCGACTTCAAGCTTGAATTCAATCGACTCGTTCGTGATATCTCGTAGTATCCGGGTTAGTCGAGCCACAAGATTGCTTGTCAAACGCGTTTCGTATCCTTGTAAATTCGGGGTTCGTTTCTGGTAATTTTTATCCTTGTTTATTTTCGAGTTTTTCGTTCATCCATTGTTTATTCCTTCGTTCTCATCCCTTCATCATCATATCCATCGTCCCTACCACCATCAGATCCCTGAAAACCCGTAGTTTAATTCTAGATCCGTTTTTGAAACCCTAGTTCTGTCCCGAAACTGACCACCATGCCAAATCAAAAAATACTCGTGCGTTTTCACTGAATTTTGATATGTTCTTCATAACCCTAAGTTGTAACTCGTGTTAAAATTTGAGCTTAATCGGAATTGAATTGCTTAGGTTACTGTCGACGCCTATTCAGTGTATTTGTGGGTAGAATTTCAGGGAATCTTCATTCGATTTTTTCATAGTTATATTTGGATTGAATCTTTCGTGTCTGACGTTGTTCGATTCTCAGCTTCCGCGTATTGTGATCGCATCACTTTCCCACCCCTATTTTTCGGCACCACCACACGAAACTCATTGCCCCATCGACCACCGATGAGACACCCGTCGCCGGAATGTATATATTGAAAGATATATATCGAAAATATGTAGTATTTAATTATCATACTTCTCCAACACTTACATATTTTCTTGTCCTTCTAGTGAACCTCGCCGGAAACCAGTCACCGCGCCGACGAATTCACTAAACGGCTGCACGTGTTCGTCGGAGAAATTCAAAAACACAATGACATATGATTCTGAGGAAGAATTCACCGAATATATATTGGTAAGTAAAAAAAATAAAGATAAAATTGGGCCTTTTCCACCGCCCGCCGACGTCGCCAGAGATATCCCACCGCCCGCCTAAAATTTTTTTGACGACGGGCGGCGGTGGAACATTTCCAGAGATGGTGGTGGGCGGTGGATGCAACCATACATATTATGTTTCGTTTATATTAATTTTAGGCAGTTTCACCGCCCGCCGCCGTTGCCGGAATATCTCCACCGCCGGCATCCGTCCCAAAATTTTCCGGCGGGCGGTGGAATGTCTCCGGTGACGTCGGGGGCGGCGGAAAGGCCCGAAATTATTATTATTATTTTTTCATCAGATTTATGAATTTTATTTATTTGTTAAATTTTGTTTACAAAAATGTCTAAATTTTTGGCATTCTTAATTAATTACTTTAGTTTTAGTTAATTATTTCATAATACCATAATACTTGCAATTACTTTTCTATTACTCAATTAATTTGATTGTTGATAAATTGTGTTGTAGCTATGCATGCGATTAGTTATTGATAATTAGATTAGTACTAAGTCATAGTTTAGTAAACAAATTAGATTCGTAATTGTTATCTTGTAACACCATTAAATTAATTTGGGGAATATGTCTAGTAATTCTTAATTAGATATAATTTAGAGACCCTCTATAGATTATTACTTGCAACCAATCATTAGAATAATTGACACAATTAATCATAAAAATTATTAGATTAATACTTATAACAAATTAATTTTGAATATGTTTACTACTTGCTAATTAAGTTAGTAATTTGTAACGCAATCGCAAATTAGTTTAATATATATATTTTTAATTATATTTCTTATGTTAATAATTTATTTAAGAGATTCATGTTAGTTGAATTAGTTTTTAGTTTAAATTTAGCATGCAAATTAGTTAAATTAAATTTAGCTTGCGAATTAGTTTTTAGCATGCAAATTAGTTTTTAGCTTAATTTTTTTTAGCATGCAAATTAATTAAATTAAATTAAATTACCTAATAGGTAAATCTATCTTCTAGCTTTAATTTAATTAAATTATAAATCAAAACAAATTTGAATTAGTTGTTGTCTAATTAATTTGCATTTATGAACATAAATAAATTGATTTCCTACCTATTTAATTTGTCTTGCTTTTGTATTAGTTTGCATGTCCGAAGTTTAATTACCTGTATTAGTGCATGTAATCCGTTTATGTTTATGCAATTGTTGAAGAATCTAATTTTTATTTATTGTGGAAAAAATAGGCCAAGCCCGAATCACGGTAACGTTACCCAGAGTATATAAACCAGCCAGCAAAGCCCAATACATGTTACTATATTGAGAAAGTGGATGACATCAAGAACATGTTATTCAAGTTCGGGGATAATGCTTTAGTAGAACGATTCAGACAGGGACCTTTCGGTCATTTCATCGGTTGGGTTCCAAGGAAGAGCACCATTTGATCCCACATCGGTGGTCAACGTATAGAGTACACAACTGGAATTTGGTTCCACATCGGTGGTCAACGTATAGAGTACACAACTCAAGATCATGCGTTGATTATTGGATTGAAATTTGGGCGAACACCATTTGATCCCCTTGTTACACGTAATCCTAGAAATTCATGGCTCTGTCAAGTTATTTGTGGAGGGGCATGTGAAAGCGCCAACACCTTGCTCGATATCCACTTGCGATTGGCGTACTTGTTGATAGCCAATGCTTTCCTCCTTGAGCACGATACACGAAAACCACCATACGATTGGTTGTGGTTTTTGGCTGACGACATGAAGTCTTTTCTCGAATTTTTGTGGGGTGCATACACGCACAAGACTCTGCAGTATTATTTGAGAAAGTTTGGTGGGGACCGATTTAAAATATCATTTACGTAGTGCGTCGTGGGTGCTCATCGTATGGGGATTTGAGATAATTAGAGGGCTCCGGAACGTAGCTGGAATTGCAGTGCCGGGTGATATGTATCCCTGATGTTTGAGATAGAATTTCAAGGTATTGCTCAGACGTACTACTGACGAGGAGTTGTACGCGTTGTTTGATGATGATGAGTCAGAGCTTCAAAATCTAATACCCACAGGACGTGAGCATGAAACTCCTTGGTTTCGCTCCTTACATGTCCAAGGGGCATCCTCCGTCAGGTTTCGCGAGCCGGTCAACCCAGTGAGTGCCCCACAAGAGTTTACTCATGAGATGCGTCAACCCTGACCGATGCACGTCCCTATGCCCTAGGCTAGCACAGATGCAGGATCCCGTCCCAAAAGGAGTACCCGGATTAGAATGACCGAGGATATGATCGATCCACACCGCGAGTCCACCTCCCGTCCGTACCGGGAAAGATGTGATACTGGGAAGCGTGTGAGGGAGTCATCTTCTAGCAGCGCTGGTGGGCATGGTAGGGGTCCATCTTACACACCCGACCAATTGAGGGAAATCGTAGAGGACGTGGTAGGGAAACATAGTCAGAAACTTGAACAAAAGATGGAAGCCGATAAGAAAGAGGTGAAAGCGGAAATGAAAGCCACCGAGAATCGACTGATGTCGTTCATAAAAGACTTCTCTAGTTACAGTTCCTCCCGTTGTTCGCCTCCGGTTTTTGAGCCACATCATCGGAGCCCACCTATCATTTCATCAGCTCGGGATTCGGGGGTAGACCTCCTTGAGCCTCGATCTACTGGGCATGTCGAGACGGTAGGGCTTCATAGGGACACATCTCTTCCCTATTTATACACATGATGCCACCACATCTGGATACGCGGAATCCAGTGATGCTGCCGAGCGTATCTTCACTTCGATTTTCGGGGAGGTAGAATCCTACATAGATCTACGTTTTTTTTTTGCATTAATTTTTTTTCTATAAATTAGTCTTTTTGAATTTAATCTTTATGATTTGCATAGACGCCCCACGTCACTACCGCGCCAACATCATCATACATTTCGTCATATGGAGTCCCCTATGAACCACCTTTGAGCTATGCTTCTGAGCCACCGCGGCATTCGATGTTGGAGTTCTCCACCTCCACACCGGAGTTCTTGACATCAACGGCAGTGTTCTCGACTCCATCTGCACCATTCGTTACAACTCGGCAACCTGCGCGTAAATCTGCATCATTGCCAGGTACTCTTAACAATTATGTTTAAGTTATCAATTAAATAATCATGAGATATCTAGTTATTGTTATTAAATTAGTAAACTAACCCGTGATATGCAATTAAATAACCACCATTGAATTAGTATTTATTATTATTTCTTTTAAATAATAGCCTTCTAGTTCGACCAAGAAGTAGAAGACAAAGAAGGCCAAAAACACTTTTTTAAAGCCATTGAATAAAATACATTGATAGTTAGTTATTGTTACTGTTAATTTAAATAATTTTACATGCATAATAAGATTTGAATAAATGATAGATGGAATGAAACGACGGTTATTTGATGAGTATGATTTTTATTTTACTTAGTCTTCTAATTCAACCAAGAAGGACAAGCCAAATAAGGCAAAAAACACTGTTTTGAGGCCCTCGTTCCCGGCTCCCCCACCGGATGACATTGTCAAGCATTACAATAAATTCATGCGGAACGAGGACGCAACGGCGATAGCGGTGATGGAGGCTACTGAATTGATTTCAGTGTTTGACTTCAAGCAGATGTGTAAGGAGGGAATTGATTGGGATCCGCTGGTATGTAATTAGACAGTTTAATTGAATTTAGCTTTACCTATATTTTTAATGATCTACTGTATTTATTCGTATTTTCTCATGCTTATCCACATGTCGTGCACAGATGTTTAACTTGGCCATGATGACTTTTCGCACCCGGCTTTGGACCGGTGTTTATGTGTACCCGCGTTTTGCAAACGGAGGATCTATCGTATGCAATCTCGATGTGATGGTAATTTTTTTTTATTGAATTAGTTAAACTTTTTGATAATTATATATTTAATTATAAATTTCAATTTGTTATGATTTAGATGGAATTAAAATCCGAATTTGAAAAACTAAAATTAAGAGCAATACATGAGTTTGCTAGCACAAACTGGGAAGAAATTAATCAGGTCGTCACTGCGATGTGGGTGCCCGGGCAACAGTTGTGTCAAATCGCACAGGGTCAAGACGTCCCTTATAAGACACCTAACTGGTGGAAAGCACATATGGTAACAATCTCATTTCACATTCAATTTCATTAATTTAAAATTTATATTTATTAAGACTCTCCCTATTTAACAAGTTAACAATCTCATTTATAGATCGATGTTTATAGTCGGGAAAGAAAAATGACAAGTTAACAAGACATAATATTAAAACAATCGATTGACTCTAAACATTAATCAGTTATATTTGGGCAATTTTCTGGTTTGTGATCTATATAAGACCGCAATGATGACATCTACGACCATGACGACGAGCGTGACAACAACCGCGACCACGTACTCGTTCACCTCCTCCCGGGATTCTTGACTCTCTCAGTTTACCTAGCAGACGAATCTTTAAGTTGGGCAGGACTTTTATACTTTTAACGTCGGCCGGCAGTCTCCATTGCGCCTTTATAGGAACTTTAGAAATTTGCATCTTGTAAGTTTCGACATATGTTGTCCTCCTGTAATAGTGTGCAATGTATTGTAGGACATCATGTCCATGTGCCCTGAGATAACACAAATTAATAAGTTAATTGTGAAGAAAAAATTATAAGTTAATTGTTAAGTAATAGAAAAAAAACTCACGTCATTGCCGCAATTGCATGCGCACAAGGGAGATAATCGATCTGCCATTCACAGCATTGACAAAGAAGCCCCTGTAGGTCAACATGCACTATCCTCCCAGATGTGACAACTTTGTAATGAGCCAGATCATCAATCTATGTGGCGGTATACTCGTGGGATCGTTCCAATTGCACATAGATTTTTCGACGTGCCTCCACTATTATGGGATGATTGTTGTTTCGGGCCTTTGTTCGGCAGTCAATGAACCAACAGTCAATTACGATCCTCATAGCATCTAGACAAGCACAGATTAGCAGACGTCGTGCCCACAAAAGGGACTTATTGAATGATTCAGCGGCGTTCGACGTCATGTTGCTAAACCGTCGAACATGGCACATCGATTTGGACCACTTCTCTACTCCGATATCAATCAACTCTCGATATGATGCACGTGCCTCTCTTTGAAGTGTTGCCATGATGGTGTCAAAAACGTACTTATCGTAAGTGTAAGCAGCTCGAGGGAAGTAGGTGCCAACTTTAGAGCCGAAGCCCATCATTTTTTTACTAAGATGATAATAGCATAACCCGTGGTGGGCTTCCGGAAACACTTTGCCCACTGTATGTATTATTGATACGTGCTGGTCCGACACGAACAACCATTTCCGCATTCCCCATATGACATCCTAAGAGCTCTCATCAACCATGAACCAAGTCCATGACTCGTTGTTCTCGATCGGTCCTATACCGTAGGCTAAAGGGAACAACTGCTCGTTCGCGTCCTTCGCCACAGCTACAAACATTATGCCACAGTTCTTTCCCTTCAGATGCGTGCCATCAATACAGACAACCGGCCTAAGATATTTGGATCTGTAAGCATGTCGAAATGCAACTAATGCAACGAATACGTGTCTGAATTGCAAGTCAGGCCCGATGTCAATCTTGGTTATCGTGCCCGGATTTGACATCTTCAGCATGTGGAGATAACCAGGCAAGTCCTCGAAGGAATCCGTAAATTTATCGTATATCATCTCGATTGCACAATTCCGCCCCTTCAAGCAGGCATCGTAGTTGGCATCAACGCCGAACAACGCACGAAGCTCGTTTTGAATTATTTTCGGTTTCATTACTAAATTTTCTTTGCAAAAATGCCCCGATCACCTTCGAATGGATTTTTCTACGAACCACATTTGTTATGCCGAAATCGTCGCACGTGTGTTGTAGGCAATTTTTTTTAACTGTCCAAGGCCTGCCGAAGCTTGTTGCGCGTAAATGGAAGCGACACTCTTCTGATAACTTGCATTTCAACACCACTCGCGTAGTATCAAATTTTTTCACCTTGTATTCTTTCCTCCTCTCCAAATGCCATAAACCGATTGCAATACCGATCTCTGCCTTGGTATAGTAAACGGCATTTATAGCCAAATCTTCAATATTCAGGTTCTTCTCACGGAAAACTGCTGATGATCCAGGCTCAAGAGGGACCATCGGAACCAACCAATTGATCATGTGATCGGTATCAGTATCTACCTCCGGTTGATCCTCATTCAACTTTGGATACATCATATCTAAGAGTTTTTGCATCCCACCTTTCTCATGTATCCATGCCGTCCACTCAGCGAACAAGGCCCTGTTCACGGTCCTATCCCTAGCATATAAATTCGACTCACCTTCACTCTCAGAGCTCTCATCCATTTCAAGGATGTAATCTTCATCCTTGTTCTCGTCATCGTCGTCAAATAAAGACCGTTCATTTCCAGCATCCTGATCACGTTCGACCGTATGATTGAGGTCTGGGATAGTATCATGAAATGAATCAAAATCACTGTTGCTCTCTCCGTGATAGACATCTCCCGTCCAGTTTGTAGAAGCTGCAACTCTCCGGATCTGCTCGAGCTTAGCCTGCAAACTGTTGGTGCCCTCGGTGTCAAAGCCGAATGATACTGTTAAGGTATAAAACCCTAACAAGCGATCGACGAGTTGATCTACGAGCAAAGAACGTTCCGGCGCCTCAAACACGAGGTTAGCAGAAAGAAGGACAGCCCGGCGCCTTCAACGTGAAGGTCGTCGGTGGATGAATGGCTGAACGCGGACGCGTCCGTCGGCAGCCGATGTGCGATCAAGAGAAGAACTAGGGCAAATATTTGTATTCTTATTTCTTGATAAATAATTATGAGATTACAATCCCCCATTATATGTCTAGAATATCTCCTAATATAAGGAAAAGATAAGCTAATGATAAATATGAATCTAAACAATTAAATAGAAAAGATACTATCCTAATATAAGTGATACTATCGTATCAACTCTCCCCCGGTTGAAATCCACCTTGCCCTCAAGGTGGGTACCATGTTGCCACAAACCACGAACTCCGGGGCGAAGTGAAACACAATGGAAACGGAGGTGAGATATTCCCTCCGGGATCAAACACTCTCCGACTGGTATGCATGTGAAACCATATGCTCTCCATGGACCCCACCCAGTCGGATTGGCTTTGATAGTTCGCCTTATTTTTGCATGGTTGGAGCTTGGAGCTACCCCCTATTCCACACCCCGCGTGCACGATGAACGTCGGTTTCTGCAGTACAACAGGCGCACTAAGAACGAGGGTGAAAGGCTCTACGATCATGCGTCGCTAGAGAGCCTCGGCGACAATGCGGGGCTGGTCGGCTCGCATGAGAACCTCAGCTACAAGTTCCACGGAGCACTTGGGGACTTCCTCACGCAGCTCGGCCTCGTCGTCGGGCAATTCGGCCTTGCCGGCGGGTGGGTCGGCCTCAACGTGTAGCTCGGCCTCGGCATCCGGCAGTTCAGGCACCATGGTTACTCCAGCCTCCGTTGCCCCTCTTGGTTCGGGTGGGGCGTCATCTTTCTCCTCATCGTATAATCCCCTCGAACCCCCAATACTGACCTCATTATCATACTTCTCTTCAGCTCCGTAATCGAGGCGAGTACTTACACTTCCCAGAGTATCCACCTTGTTCCCGCTCATATGGATTGATGATCCATGCATATAAAACTTATCTAGGTTTGATTGTACCATATAAGGAGAATATTGGTTCCAGAGTCCATCATACTCCATACGTACTGTCCGAGAGCATGCATCCACAGTATGTTTTAAAGCATCACTTCTTGATGTATGTGGGTCTCTGTAATAATGAAAATCATTACTTCCCGGCTGGAAGCGAGCCGTAGTTCGATCCCAACACGTAGTAGGTTGAGAATGCTTTCGATGAAGAGGAGGATCCCAACACGTAGGTTGTTGTGGGACTCGAAAATCATGAGCATAATCGCCATGGGGCCAGGCTGGAGGCCGGTCCCAACAAGATGCAGGTTGGTGATGGATGCGACCCTCCCGACGCAGTGGCGCGTCCCAAGAGGTGCGTTGCGGCCACCCGTCCCCTTCGTCAAAGTCGTGGTCGTGATGAAAAAATGGCCGATCCCAGGAGGAGGGCGGCTGCCGCTGAGGAAGGCGAAGATCCTGCCTTGTAGCGTGAGGCGATGGACGTCCGAAACTGCGATGATGATGTCCCATAAACGCGCCCCGTCATGGCATGCTGTCTGCAACCCGAGAATGGTTGAAGTCCAGGGGGCTGCGCGCCTTATGTCGGCTGAAACTCGAGCCCCCTCCATTCTCCATGTTGCCCGGTAGGCGCCGAGAACGATTACCAACATCGTCAAACGTGGAGGGATCCGTTGTGTCATCGTCAAAAAGATTATCAGACTCCGGTGGACAGTACTACTGCGAGCGAGAGTCGCGGGTCTCTAGGCGTGTCTCGATGGCGTCTAAACGCGCCATGAGGTGTTCCATGTGAAAGGACCAGGGGTAGGCGGCCGCGGTGGTGGGTGGCTGGGGTGGAAAAACGGCCCTTGTTGAAGGATGGAATGATGAGTATGATTTGGGTGCCGCCATTGTTGACCCTACTCTCTCGACACTTCCGTAAATTTTTTTTTTTTTTTAAACGGCTGGCTATGAACTTCCAGCAGTAGCGGCTGTGGGGATTTTGCGGATGGTGTAGTACGATGGAATGAGTTCGGCGATGGAAGCTCTCAAGGCAAGAGCTCTCAACGAGAGCACCAATTGTTAAGGTATAAACCCTAACAAGCGATCGACGAGTCGATCTATGAGCAAAGAACGTTCCGGCGCCTCGAACACGAGGTCAGCGGAAAGAAGGACAGCCCGGCGCCTTCAACGTGAAGGTCGTCGGTGGATGAATGGCTGAACACGGACGCGTCCGTCGGCAACCGATGTGCGATCAAGAGAAGAACTAAGACAAATATTTGTATTCTTATTTCTTGATAAATAATTATGAGATTACAATCCCCCATTTATATGACTAGAATATCTCCTAATATAAGGAAAAGATAAGCTAATGATAAATATGAATCTAAACAATTAAATAGAAAAGATACTATCCTAATATAAGTGATACTATCGTATCAGATACTCTGTACGGCTGGTCCTGATCGAACGTAGGGACATATGAAGAAGATGCCCCTGCATGTGAAGATGATGCTCCATCGCTCGAAAACACGTACACTGTTGGGAATGACTATGTATGACACAGCCAAATTAGTTGCTCATTGGTTCTGAGACGTGATTTAACAGTCCGTATATTCTCTGATGTCATCAGATAGAAAACATCATAATCACTACCCGAGGGGTTGCAGTAAAGAGATATATGATATCTCAAGTTGTATATCGAGATTGCATCTTCGGATAATGGGATATCTAAATATGTGCCGCCATTATAGGTAGAATCAATCCAATAGCCTCCATAAATCACTTTTATGTACACGAAAGCCTTCTGTAATCAAATAAATTTTAAAAATATGCATATGTTAGATAGTTATAAAATTTTAAAATTGTAACATATCATTAACTTAAGATTTCATAAAATAGAGAGACTAATTAAAGTACGTCAATTTAAACTATTGAATTTACAAGTACTAAAACCGAAATTAATCATTTGTATACATACACTATAAAAATTAAACATGTAATTATAGATAAAATAATTCAATAAGCAATAATATAGTATCCACCGCCCGTGGAAGTTGCCGGAGCTCTCCCACCGCCGGCGACACAAGGTTGCCGGCGGTGGGAGATCTCTGGCCACTTTCGCCGGCGATGGATAACTTATTACTCATTTAATCATTTTTTTAAACTCAATTCATGTACTATTTTAAATTGAACAACAATATTTCATGAATTAAGAGATTAATTAAAGAAATTAAATTTGAACTATTAATTTATCAAGTACTAAATCCTAAATTAATCATTTAAATATATATAATATGACAATTAAACATGTAATTATAGATAAAATAATTCAATAAGCAATAATATAGTATCCACCGCCCGTAGAAGTTGCCGGAACTCTCCCACCGCCGGCGACACAAGGTTGCCGGCGGTGGGAGAGCTCCGGCAACTTCCACGGGTGGTGGATAACTTATTACTCACTTAATCATTTTTTTAAACTCAATTCATTTACTATTTTAAATTTAACAATAATATTTCATTAATTAAGAGATTAATTAAAGAAATTATATTTAAACTAGGAATTTATCAAGTACTAAATCCTAAATTAATCATTTAAATACATACAATATGACAATTAAACATGTAATTATAGATAAAATAATTCAATAAGCAATAATATAGATACCACCGCCCGTGGAAGTTGCCGGAGCTCTCCCACCGCCGGCGACACAAGATTGCCGGCGGTGAGAGAGTTCCGGCCACTTTCGTGGGCGGTGGATAGTTTATATTCGTTCTCTATTTTTATTATTCTCATTTCATATATTTTTTTTAATTAATCAACAACATTTTCCAAATCAAGACAATAATTAACGTAATTAATTTTACATTGCTAATTTATCAATTACCAACCATAAATTTATTGAATAACTACAACTTAAAATATAATTTTTACCTCACTAATTTTTGCACTCCTTCGTTGCTCTGCTTCCGACGAACCTTTTCTGCTTCACTTATCTTTCACAGAGTTTAAAATAATTTTGAGCGAATGTTTTTTTTTTCTCTGATGGATAATTGAAATTTTACGTGTTTATGTATAGTATATATAGTGGAGATTGTTTAATCGCATAGGATACCTGCTTCGAATATTAATTCAAATATAGTTCCTACTTTATTAGAGAGCATGTATGATAATTTTTCATGCATGTGCCGAGTCGAGGGACCGATCTGAGTCGAGTACGGACGTATGCATGCATAGTCAATTCAAAGCAAGAAAAAAATTGATATATGTTACCGACAAATAACATAAGTGGGCCCCAATTTTATATTATTTAAAAAAAAGGAGCATTTTTAATATCATTTTTAAAAAAGGGGTAGATTCAACATCTACATTTAAAAAAGGGGTAATTATAATTATTAAGACATAAATATATTGAATGTGTATAATCAATACTCAGTGGTCCTTGTCCTATTTCCTCTGTCGCAATATGGATAATTATATGTGAATTAAATGATATAATTTTCATAACCATTGATAATGTGCATGTTTTAAAGAAGATTTACTTAAATAACGGAATATCCCACTAAAGAAATTTGGATAGTGAAGTTGAAACTGAAAGAGGTTGTGTAATTTTTGTTTCCTGATTTGATACATTTTCCCTATATTTAATTTGACTTATAATAATATAATGATTGCAGGGAAAAGGAAAACGTTAAATGGTATGATCCTCCAAAACATGCAATAAATTAATTACTACAAAAGTTGATTACAGAAAAGGTTAAGGTGTTGTACAATAATTACAAAAGTTGGTTTTCTCTTTGTAAAATTACTACTTGTACTAGTACTATTAATTAACATTTTTCTTGTAGTAAGTGAACTCAGCATGTCTGAGCAATGCATGATTCTCATTATAGTATGACTGACAAGTCTAAATTATACTGTACTTGTAAATTGACAGTGTCTACCCATTACTATAATTAAATATCTAAAAATTTATGAATTTACAGAATATTTTGAATAAATATAAATGTATGTATTGATTATAATTTTTCATATCAAATGAATAGGTGTCATATGAGGTATATTTATGTAAAAAGTAGTCTACGTATCAAATTTGCTTACGCAACATTGTAAATTCTTTAATTTTCAATTTTCTATGTAATAACTAGAGTTAAACAAAGTAAAAAAGTTGTTCGATTTCTTAATTTGTGTATGTTGGTAACTAGAAACACTTTCAAAAATGTTCGATTTCTTAATTCATAATGAATATAAGCCTTAGCAACCAACCTCCATGTTTTGCTTGAATTATAACAAATGATAAAATAAAATAAAATAAAATAAAATAAAATAAAAAAAAACATAGTTAATTGTAATAGTGTACAGTAATCTATTATATACTCTTGATAGTGACAATCTAATTATCCATTTTTTAATTGACTCTTTCTCAGATAACATATCAACTTGCAAATAATTTATTTTCGAGAAAGTGCTACGTGTACATATATCATATTTGATCGTCACTTTCAAGATTATCCATTATATAAAGAATTAAATGAATATGAATTGTAGCTTAATTTGGATGTTTATACATTCATGTTCTATCCCTCTACGGAAAGATGAAAAAAGAAAAGGAAAACTGATGTAGTGGACCGTTTGATGTGGTAAGTACACGTGAAATTTGAACAAATAATACATATATATATGTATGAATATATTTTAAGTTTTTTCTTATCTTTAGTTTTATTTTCTTTAGTTATGTAACATAAACTCGAATAGTATTCTCTTGATTGGACATTTCGACTTGAAACCTAAAGAAAAAACTCAAAACATCCAGATCCAAATAAAACATAAAAATATGCATCGGATTCAAAATATATATTGGCTGGTGAAGAAGTCTCAAGAACTCGTAATAATGAAATGATTTTAAATTTTAAAAAAATCACAAAAATTGAACATCGTGAAGTTCACAACTATAGTTTTTTTTTCTTTCTTTTATAACACATAATTTTTTTTAAGAAGCGAAAATTACATAATTTCGCATTTAATAATGATATTTGGCCATAATGTGGCCGGCCACACAGTAACATTATTCTTAATACACATAATTCAAAAAATAATAAATTAAAAGTTATTATTAATTTTAAATATTTTTAAGAGATTATTCTTAATTACTTTTTAAATTTGAATATAAAAATAGTTTATCTCCAAATAATTACATTTTTTTTCTCTTAAATGAAAAAAAACAAATTCCTTAAAATAGTCACGATATGATCATATAATGAATTAAAGGCTTAATTTGTTAAAATACATAAATTATACCATCACATTCAGCAACTAGCGTTTCTTTCACACACAAACTTACACTCCGCACATTTTGCATTAAAGGAAAAATATACTTTCAACAAACTTAAAATTGAGTAGAACTAGGACTCACACAAGGTGCTGAAAACAACAAGTTGAGTTCAGTGCATCATTTCTTCTAACTGCTGATAATTCAGCATGCACTATAAGAGGCTGAGTCACGGGCAAAAAGAGTCGAAAAGTTGTCACAGACAACACACATGTATTCATCCCCCCCCCCCCTACACGTACGAAGATTTGCTCTAAACGGCAACACAATAATTAATGAATATTTGTGAATTACAAATGAAAGGAAAATCCTGAAAATAAAACTACTTGCTAAACATTAATATATGAATAGAAACGTTCCACCACAACTGTTGGCACACTTAATGTGTCCACCACTGATGTGGTAGCACATCATTGTTAATTTTTCCAGTTAGGCTTTAGTTTTTAAGTTACTTTTCTTATAGTATGATTTAATTATTTTTGATAGAATTTTGATCCTGGCTACCAGAATCAGCGGTCGGATATTATGATTTTTTTTTTTAAGTATTTTATATTTCAATAATCGAATTTATATGCTTCAGAATTAATTTAGGAATTTATTTTGGAAATTAATTGATTTATTTTTTTGTATGATTTAATTTGAAATTAGGATTAATTTGTAATAGGTGAAATATTAGAATCCATAGGAATATTGTATGTAAAAAAAAGAAAAAATTGGTACTATCCGACCACTGATTCCGGTCGCCGGAAAAGGGCCAACCGCCAACCGATATTGACGTTAGCGGTTGGCCCTTTTCCGGCGACTGGAATCGGCGGTCAGGTATTCCGAATTTTTTTTATTTTTTTATTTTAAAGTATATCGTATTTCAATAATCAAATTTATATGCTTCGAAATTAGTTTAGGGATTTAGTTTGGAAATTAATTTTTATTATTTGGTATGATTTTATTTTTGGTATGATTTAAATCGAAATTAGGATGAATTTGTAATGTGTTTCAATAATTGTATTTGTATGCTTTCGAATTTGGTTAGCCGTTGAGCTCCGTGTTTATTTGAAAATTATTTTATTTGATTGTAGATGGATTTTAACTAAATTGTTTATTTGATTGGAGATGGATTTCGTCTACCTTAAAGTGAAATACGGAGGCTATTGGGTTGATTGTAGTTATGAAGGTGGCTGGGAGATAGATATCCCATTAGATGCCATGTCCATTTACAACTTGAGATACCTCATATCTCAATATTGCAACTTGACAAGCTCCGATTTTGCTATTTTCTATTTGAAGACGAGAGAGAACAGACGGATTGTCAAATCACGTTTGACAAGAGACGACCAAGTAGTTGAGCTATGCACTACTGATTTCACTCTGACAGTGTACGTGTGTTCAAATGACGGGACATCATCTTCACATGCCGGAGTATCCTCTTCGTATGTCCCTACCTTCGATCAATCACAACCGTACAAGGGATCATCCGAATTTTACAACTAGAACACCAATTGGCACGCCAACCTAGAAGAGCTCAGGAGGGCTGCTGCCGCTTCCATAAACGAGTTAGGGGGTGTATATCTGGGCAGGAGCAACTTAGGTGGGGTTTCATATCATCATGAATCGAATGTCTATGAGCATACAATTCCCGACTTCAATCCCAACCGTGGTTGACCATAAGCATACAAACGAGCGTCCTCCATTTGATGACGATGAAGACGATGAGGACGACAGTTACATCCCGGACTATGATGATGAGACCTCAGAGAGCGAGGGGCAGTCCAATTTATACCTTGGTGATAGGCAGATGAACATGGCCTTGTTTGCAGAGTGGACCGTCTGGATACACGAGGAAGGGGGGATGCAGAAACTATTGGGGATGATGTACCCAGATTTGCAGGGGGCTGAAGCAGTGATCGATACCGACACCGATCATATGAGTAATTGGCTTGTTCCGATGGTCCCGACCCGGCCTAGTGATTCAGCAGTGTGATTAACACGTATTTTATGTGCATGTTGAGTGTGTTTTGCGTGTGTTTAAGTCTCGATTCATGTGCTTAAAGGCTAGAAATGCTAGGGTTTCTTAACTTTTAGCATACATTCTACTTTTCTCGTTTCTTTTCGGTTTTCGATCTATTTTTATAAGAATTTGGAAAGAGCAATCATGTGGCTAGGGATCGGAGACTAGAAACGAGGAAGAATCGAGCTTAATTAGGGTGAAACCTAGGGTTAAGAATGTGAAATTTGAATTTATAAAGTTAGGTTTTCACTAGTTCAAGTTCGTTTATGTTTTCCTCATTCTCTCACGTCTCTTTGTGACTTTTTTCAGGTTTATGAAGAACTTATTTAGCAAATTTGATCATTCCATGTTGAAGAGGAGTTCGTTAGGAAGCCGTAGAAAAAAGCGGATCGAGAATCGGAGTTCGGACGAGAGAGAACGAGCGAAAACGAAAACATTGCGCAAGAGAGGACGGATGGGCGGCAAACCGGCGGTCCATTGGGCCGCCGGCTCACAGCACCTCAACCGCCGTTTACCACAGAGCCACCGGCGACCCAGACCGGCGGTCCACTGGACCGCCGGTGCCCGGCCATGGACCGCCGGTTGCGCGAAAATGCCCCCGGTTCGCACCGTTTCGCCCCGGTTCGTCCCATTTTGTCCCGGTTCGACCCAAACACGATTTTCAATGTATTTAACTCCAAATTCTTCCCTTTTCGATGTAACTTTTATATATTTTAATATCCTAGAACCCTAGTTACATTTTCCTCTTTTCCTTTTTGGTAAATTCAAGATTTGTGGAGCTATACTCATTGGAATTGCAATTCAAGACCATCTTCTTCTTCCTTATTAAATTCTCTTTCTTTCAAGCATGATTTCATATGTTTTCCATGGTTTATTTCCTTTAATTATGTCTAGCTAAATTTCCTTTGGTTTCAAATATATGAAGACATGATCTAGATTAATGGGTTTTTGGATATTGTAGTTGGATTTGCCTTCTAATTCATATGTCTTGTGGTTTGGGTACTTGTTTATATTGCATGATTGATTGGCCATCATTGAGTGCGTACAAGGTGTTTGATTAAATGCTTAGTAGGACTTTAGTTCATAACACTTGGCATCAAATCACAACATATTAGTAATTCTTGCTAATAGGAGATTCTAGATATTAATTGAGCTATTTGGAGTTGATTTATGCATCTTGAGACCTAGCGGAGATAGATGTCATATGTTAATCTACTTACATCGATTGCTTGAGAAAAGAGTTGGTGTATATCCTATAAAGAACTCCCGTATGAATTAGATTAAATCGGTTTATCCTTGCAAATTCCAAAACCTATTTCTCTAGTGAAAGTCGGATTATATTTGGAACCATACTTTCTCTTATTGATTTCAATCGTTTGTTACTTGTTTGTTTCTTGATTAATTATCATTTCATTTGATTATTAGCTTATAGAAAACACAAAAACATGACATTCGGTAGCTTGGATAGTAGTTAAATAGCTAGATTACTAGTTGAAATTCTCACGCCATAGCATTCCTTGTGGTTCGACTCGATTACTCAATCAATTATTATTGCAGCTCCCTCACCCCTAAAGTGAGGGTGGATCAATTTTTGGCGCCGTTGCCGGGGAATGTTTAGTTTGAGTTTCAATAGTCGATTTGGTTATGGAGTTACTAATTTAAGTATTTGTTTCTTTTGATTTTTGTTTTGTAGGTTTATGCACACAAGGTCCAAGGGAAGACTTGTTCAACCTTTGATCTTGCATTTTGAAAGAAGACATAGAAGACGGAATTTTATTGAAGAAGAAGCTATGGAAGGCAATAATCAAAACATGGAAGCTCTTATGAGAGAGATGGAAGAATTTCGCGCTTGGAAGGAAGATCAAGAGAGGAGAGCTAATGAGGTACAACAACCTCCACTCAACCAAATGTTCGAGCCTCCTACTCAACAATTTCAAGGAGGTGAATGGGGAACGATAAATGCTAAAAACTTTGAGTTGAATTCCGGGCTTATTCAAATGATAAAGAGTGAGCAATTTGGGGGATCACCTATGGAAGACCCAAACACTCACCTTAGCACATTCTTAGATATGTGTGACACCGTGAAGCTCAATGGTGTCTCCAACGATGCAATTAGGATGAGGATGTTTGGCTTCTCATTGAGAGATCGAGCCAAAGATTGGTATAAGAGTTTGAATAAGGCGGATATTCACACATGGGATGAGCTATGCAAGGCTTTTCTCAACAAATACTTTCCTCCGTCCAAGGCGCAAAAGCTTATATCCGAAATATCGCACTTTTCTCAACAAGGCGATGAATCATTGTTTGAAGCTTGGGAGCGTTATAGGGAGCTCTTGAGGAAGTGTCCCCAACATGGTTTCAATGAGGGTCAACAAATCACTAATTTTTATAGTGGTTTGACGCTTCACACAAGGAGCATAGTGGATGCGACTTCCGGAGGATGTTTCGTGAACCGGAATGCAAGGGAAGCTTTGAGGATAATCGAAGAAATGACGGCTAATAGCTATCAATGGCCAATGGAAAGGGCTCATCCAAGGAAAGTTTCTTCTATTGTTGATGAGAAATATGAAGTCATGGCAAAGGAATTGGCTACTATGAAGAAGAAGTATGATGAAGCACAAGCTCAACTCAAAGTTGTTCAATCTCAAGAGATGTTAGAAACCGAGGTGATTGAGGATGCAAATTTTGTGAATCAAATGAGTTATGAGAACTATAGGCAAGGGTTTCAAGGAAATGCTCAAGGGAACTATCAAGGAGGCCATTCTTATGGAACTCAAGGAGGGAACTTAGCCTATCATCCCAACAATCGCCCTCATCCCAACTTATCCTATGGGAATCCAAATAATGCCCAAAATCCACCACCGGGATTCTCTACTTCTCAAGGGAATGTTGAAGAGCAAAGGAAGACACCTTCTATGGAGCAATTGCTTCAACAACTTGTTGCAAATCAAGGACAAATGGCTACTCAACAAAATAACATGGCCAACCAACAAACTCAAATGGCGAATCAACAAAGCACTTTCATCCAACAAACCGGACAAAAGGTGACTACCTTGGAGAATAATATAACTTCATTATCTAAACAAGTGACGATGTTGGAAGGGCAACTAAGTCAAATGGCAAATCATGCTACCACTCAACATACTCCGGGCAAGTTTCCAAGTAATACGGAAGTGAACCCTAAAGGATGCAATGCTATCATGTTGAGAAGTGGAAAAGGGTATGAGAACCATGTCGCATCCGGAAGTGGGAAGGAAGAAGTTCTTGTTGAAGAAATTCCTTATGAAGAAGAAACCTCAAAACATGAAGAGAAATCATCAAAAGAGGTTCAAGCTTCATGTACAAAGGATGAAGGTTCAAAGAAAGTCACTCTTCAAGAAAGATTTCAAGAGGATGATTTGGTAGAGGCACCTATTCCTACCAAAGATGTGATCACTAGAGCTCATTTCCCTCATCATTTGGCCAAGGCAAAGGTGGATGAAAAGATGAAGAGATTTTTAGAGATTTTCAACAAGGTACATCTCAACATCCCTCTACTTGATGCATTGAGGGATATGCCTAGTTATGCTAAGTTTTTAAAAGAGGCCGTTGCCAACAAAAGGAAGTTTGGGCAATTTGAGACTATAAACTTGTCGGAGGAATGTAGTGCAATCTTGCAAAAGAAGGACATGCCTTCAAAGCAAAAGGATTCCGGAAGTTTCACAATAGCTTGTTTGATTGGTGGTTCAAAATTTGGAAATGTTTTGTGTGATTTGGGAGCTAGTATAAATCTAATGCCTCTATCCATTTTTAAGAGATTGGAAATAGGTAACATCAAACCTATAGCCATAGCTCTCCAAATGGCGGATAGATCTATCACTTATGCAAATGGAGTAGTAGAGGATGTCCTTGTGAAAGTTGAAGATTTCATATTCCGGGTCGACTTTGTGGTTCTAGATATGCCGGAGGACAAGAACATGTCTCTCATCCTTGGTCGACCATTTCTTGCAACGGGACGGGCTCTTATTGATGTACAAGAGGGAAATCTCACTTTTAGAGTCAATGATGAATCCATCACCCTTTCCATATTTGATGCTATGAAGAAGGTCGATGATTCTCAAGTCGAAGAATGTAAGATGATCATTACCTTGCCTACATCTATGGCTAAGGATCCGATGGAACATGTCATCTCCAATTCTATCTATACCTATTCCGACTTGGAGGATGCTTGTGATGATCTCCTTGAATCACTTGCACGGAGGGATGCCAACCAAGGCTCTCCAAAAGATGAAGTGAAGTACCTTGATATCAACAAACCGGGGGAAGTTGGAAGTTCAACTCAAGAGAAATCATCTCCAAATACTCCTCATTCAAGCCATGAGTTGAAACCTCTTCCGGATCACTTAAGGTATGCTTTCCTTGGTGATAAAGACTATTTTCCGGTTATCATATCAAAACATCTTTCTACATCCGAAGTTGATAAATTGTTGAGGTGCTTAGAAGGTATAAGAATGTGATTGGTTGGACCATTGATGATATAAAGGGGATTTGTCCATCGGTGTGTATGCATAGAATATTGATGGAAGATGGTTTTCGTCCTAAGGTTCAACCTCAAAGGAGATTAAACCCCGTGTTGCAAGAAGTTGTTCGGAAAGAGGTCTTGAAGTTGTTAGATGCGGGGATGATATATGCAATCTCTGATAGTGAATGGGTTAGTCCAACACAAGTTGTCCCAAAGAAGGGTGGAATGACCGTGATCACCAATGAGAAGAATGAGATGATTGCTACAAGATTGGCCACCGGATGGCGTGTTTGCATCGACTATAGGGCGTTGAATGCGGCCACAAGGAAGGATCATTTTCCTCTTCCTTTTATCGACCAAATGTTAGATAGATTGGCCGGGTACGAGTATTATTGCTTCCTTGATGGGTATTCGGGGTACAATCAAATCATGATAGCCCCGAAGACCAACACAAGACAACGTTTACTTGTCCTTATGGAGTGTTTGCATTTCGGAGGATGCATTTTGGTTTGTGCAACGCCCCGGCTACATTTCAAAGGTGCATGATGTCGATTTTTGATGGTCTTATTGAAAACATAATGGAAGTGTTTATGGATGACTTTTCGGTGTTTGGCTCGAGTTTTGATGCATGCCTAAACAACCTCTCTATTGTGTTGCAAAGATGTGAAGAGAAGTCTTTAGTACTCAATCGGGAAAAGTGTCACTTCATGGTCAAGGATGGAATTGTGCTTGGTCATAAGATCTCCTATGATGGATTGGAAGTGGATAGAGCTAAGATCATTGCCATTGAGAAGCTACCTCCACCAACCAATGTGAAATCCATTCGGAGTTTTCTTGGTCATGCCGGGTTTTATCGAAGATTCATGAGAGATTTCTCGAAGATCACAAAACCCACATTTTGAACCAAAAATTTCACATTTTTAGCCACATTAGCTTAAAACATGAAAATTCATTTTTCTTTGTGGAAGTTTGAATTTCTCCTACATTCTTCAAGATAATGAGGTAATGAGATTCATATCCTTGCTTTTGTGAGTTTCTACTTGGTTTCTATGAATTGATTTGCTTGATTTACTTAGTAAATTCATGAATTAAGTAGAAATTCTTGCTAGGGTTTTTCTTGAAATCTTGAAGAATTCTTGAATGGAAAATGTGATATTTGGTATGAATTGGAATCCTTGGTTATTCTCTTTAGGAAGCATGATAGAGATAATGTTGGGCAAGAATTATCTTATAAATCTTGTCTCTTTATGCATTGGAGAAAATTTGTTGATAATTGATTTTTGATGGCTATTAAGAGAAAATTCAATGAATTCTTTTGCAATGCATTTCATTCATATGAATTTGAATCTCTTGAAACTTGCTCATACTTGAAGAAGTTATGGAAAATCACTTGCATTGGCCTAAGTTTGTTTGAAATCATTTTCTTGAATGAATAAAAGCCAAAGTGGGGGGTAATGAATAGATGATGTGTGATTGTTGTGTGAAGGTTCATGGTTTAAATTGTTGAATCTTACTTGGATTTTCTCATTTCTTTAGGAATCAAGGAGGTAAAGGAAAAGAAAAGGCTCCTAAGGCCTTGGTTACCTATTCACATAAGAGAAAGAAAGATGGCTCCTCCTCATCTCGACCATCGTCTACTACATCAAGCAACAATCCAAAGATCCCGGAATCTTATGATTTACACTTGAGCAACAATGAGGAAAGGGCCGCTTTCGCAAGTCTTGTTACGAAGAAAATTAAGGTCACAAGATTCCCTTCCAAGGAAGTTTTGGAATCCCTCGGTCTCTATGATAATGTGAAGGAGTTTTTCGATAACATTGGTTGGGGAAGCTTTATAGATGGTGAGAATCAAGATAGGCGGACTTATGAGAAGATTGTTTTAGAGATGCTAAGCACATTTGATGGAGAATTCATGCGCATCAACAAATCAATCAAATTTCAACTCTTTGGAGAGAAGCACACGATGAGCTACCTACACATTGATAATGCTTTCAACTTCCCTCATGGTGGTGATCGCATAGTGGATAGAGATTTCAATGTACAAGCCATTTGGCGTACCCTCGTTCCAAATGCGGTGGAAGGATTTAAGGCAGGATTCTCAAAGTCAAATGAGGTTAGGAATCCGGTGTTGAGAATGGTATTGAAGATTATAGCACACACCGTCATTGCAAGGAGTGAGAACACATCGGTGAGAAATGATGATTTGTTTATCTTACATGCTATGCTTACCAAGAAAAGCATAAGTTTTTGTGATTTCTTTCTCAACCAAGTGAAGAAGCATGCCAAAGGTGAAGTTGGAAAATGCAATATTGGAGGCATGCTCACTCCAATCGCAAGGAAGATTCGACCTAATCTCAATGGCTACACTCCTATGAGAGGCGATTTTCTCCTCGACTTTGTCAAGCTTCGATGCTTAAGATTCCTTCACTCAAGCTCCCCGCCTTACTACTTCCGCATTTCCAAGGATGAAAATTATCCTCTACCAAATGCTATGAGCATTTTGGTCACGGATTTTCGAGAGGATGAATTGGTATATGGATACCCATGAGCACACCAGGATTATGAGAGAAAAGATCTTTAACCAAGGTGAAGGAATTGAATATTCACTTAATGGAAGAAGTGTTGAAAGAGACTGAGGGGATGATGAAGATGAAGAAATGGAGGATGAGAATTTTGACAATGAGCAAGGTTCAAGTGAACCACTATATGATGAAAAATTCGATGCTCTTGAGGATCAAATGTCCAACATGGAAGGTGGATTCAAGAATTTAGAGGCCCAAGTCACAGTGATGAGGCAAGAGGTGACCTCCATGCGGCTTACTCAACTAGAAGAAGCACAAAGGAGCGAGAGAATAGAAGCACTCCTTGAGAGCTTTCGAGAGTATCACATTGGCCAAGGTCACCCCCGCAATAGCTTGGAGAAGTTGTATGTGTAATTTAAATTCATTATATATCTTTCCCTCCAAACTAATTTTAGAATTTATTTTTTAAAATAAGTTTGGGGAAGGGGGGTAGGATAATGAATTTAAATTACTTATCTCTTATGCATGTCAATTATTTTGATTATGCTTGCCTTTTGCTCCTTTGTTTTTGCTTCTTTGCTCCTTTGCTTCTTGTGTTGGGTGTTGTCTCTTTTGATTGGTTTGAAAGTGTGATTTGATATCACTCTTGTGGTTTGATTGTGTCTACTTGATTGATATATGTTTGCTTGGAGTGTGGAGGAAAATGTTTGCTTGTTAATTGTGGGAGATGAATTTGTTTGGTGATGAGTTTGAGTGGTGGGATATTTTGAAGGATCTTGTGTTATTCGATGAACTTGTTTGATGGTTTTTGAATTTGTTTGAAAGTTTGTGTTTTATTTTTTGCATTTGGGGATGAATTAGGGTTAAATGAATATTTTTCAAGTTTGTGGTTTTGAATGCGAAATTTTTAAGAAAGGAAAAATTTTAAGTGAATGAATGTTTGCATGCTTGAGTGTGAAATGATCGTGTTGATTTGCTCTAGTGTTTTCAAGTGAGATGCCGATGATTGATGAAAATGATGAAATATTTTGAAATTTTTCGAGTCAAAGTCAAGCATGATTAGATTACTTCACTTGAATGGCATGAATGATTGATCTTAGGCACTTAGGCTCTAGACTAAAAGCTTGAGAGGATTTTGAGCCTTAAACTATGCATTTTACATAGTTAATATCCTTTCTTGAGAGCTTGATCTTGCATTACATTTTCTTTACTAGAACTTGCTTTGATACTCTTGTTATAAATGTTACATGTGTGCATGATTAGGAGATGATTTTAGGTCATCATTGGATAGCCCAATTTTCCTAAACACTAACCTATCTTTTATTACCATTGTCGTCCTATTTTGAGCTTTGAATAGAGCCTTTTCTTCTTGAACCGGATGATAGGGGGTGAAGGATGGTTAAGGGAACCTTGGTGAAGTTGACAAGTCATGAAAAAATGGGTAGTGATGGTGAATGCTCTAGAGATGGATTTTCAAATGAAAGGTCACTCCTATAAGCTCAAAGTTAGAATAGAAAAGAATAAAAATAAAGTTCTTATTGAAAAAAAAAAAAAAAACATAAGAACAAAGTTCTTACTAGAAAAAGAGAAGAATAAGAGCATAAATGGGTGTTTCTTTAGATATTTGGTAGAAGCTTGGAATTCATTTGATAAAAAAGGGTTGGATAAGGTGGAAGATGAAGAAATTCATACTTTGAAAGGAGAAGAAAAGGGGTAAGGATGCTTGAATGTAAATTTAAGCCACTTAGCCTAAAATCCCCTACCTTAACCAATGTCCCTACATTACAAGCTTAATAAAGACCTTTTTGATCCTAATTTGTGCATGCATTGTAGTATTAGAAACTTGAGTTGATAGGCAAGCTTATGGTCAAAGTTATGTATTGCATGATTTCGATGAGTGCTTACCTTTTCCATATCTTGAGTGATCGAGTGATACACATGTTTCTTGTGAGGTCTAGAGTCGAATGTGCTTAGGTGATTGAGTTCTATGCTAGGAGAGTGAGTAATTTCATGAGTGTTTGGCTTGACTTGATGATTTCCTTGAGTTTAAATGGTTTTGAATAGAAATGAGGCATCGATGAACTTGAAATGCACATCACATACGTGTTAAGTGTTTTGATTGTTCGTTTCATTATTCGGGATGAACAATGGCTTAAGTTTGGGGGAGTGATTAACACGTATTTTATGTGCATGTTGAGTGTGTTTTGCGTGTGTTTAAGTCTCGATTCATGTGCTTAAAGGTTAGAAATGCTAGGGTTTCTTAACTTTTAGCATACATTCTACTTTTCTCGTTTCTTTTTTGTTTTTGATCCATTTTTGTAAGAATTTGGAAAGAGCATTCATGTGGCTAAGGATCGGAGGCTAGAAATGAGGAAGAATTGAGCTTAATTAGGGTGAAACCTAGGGTTAAGAATGTGAAATTTGAATTTATAAAGTTAGGTTTTCACTAGTTCAAGTTCGTTTATGTTTTCCTCATTCTCTCGCGTCTCTTTGTGACTTTTTTCAGGTTTATGAAGAACTCATTTAGCAAATTTGATCATTCCATGTTGAAGAGTAGTTCGTTAGGAAGCCGAAGCAAAAAGCGGATCGAGAATCGGAGTTCGGACGAGAGAGAACGAGCGAAAACGAAAACATTGCGTAAGAGAGGACGGATGGGCGGCAAACCAGCGACCCAAACCGGCGGTCCATTGGGCCGCCGGCTCACAGCACCTCAACCGCCGTTTACCACAGAGCCACCGGCGACCCAGACCGGCGGTCCACTAGACCGCCGGTTGCGAGAAAATGCCCCCGGTTCGCACCGTTTCGCCCTGGTTCGTCCCATTTCGTCCCGGTTCGACCCAAACACAATTTTCAATGTATTTAACTCCAAATTCTTCCCTTTTTGATGTAACTTTTATATATTTTAATATCCTAGAATCTAGTTACATTTTCCTCTTTTCCTTTTTGGTAAATTCAAGATTTGTGGAGCTATACTCATTGGAATTGCAATTCAAGACCATCTTCTTCTTCCTTATTAAATTCTCTTTCTTTTAAGCATGATTTCATATGTTTTCCATGGTTTATTTCCTTTAATTATGTCTAGCTAAATTTCCTTTGGTTTCAAATATATGAAGACATGATCTAGATTAATGGGTTTTTGGATATTGTAGTTGGATTTGCCTTCTAATTCATATGTCTTGTAGTTTGGGACTTGTTTATATTGCATGATTGATTGGCCATCATTGAGTGCGTACAAGGTGTTTGATTAAATGCTTAGTAGGCATTTGTTCATAACACTTGGCATCAAATCACAACATATTAGTAATTCTTGCTAATAGGAGATTCTAAATATTAATTGAGCTATTTGGAGTTGATTTATGCATCTTGAGACCTAGCGGAGATAGATGTCATATGTTAATCTACTTACATCGATTGCTTGAGAAAAGAGTTGGTGTATATCCTATAAAGAACTCCCGTATGAATTAGATTAAATCGGTTTATCCTTGCAAATTCCAAAACCTATTTCTCTAGTGAAAGTCGGATTATATTTGGAACCATACTTTCTCTTATTGATTTCAATCGTTTGTTACTTGTTTGTTTCTTGATTAATAATCGTTTCATTTGATTATTAGCTTATAGAAAACACAAAAACATAATATTCGGTAGCTTGGATAGTAGTTAAATAGCTATATTACTAGTTGAAATTCTCACACCATAGCATTCCTTGTGGTTCGACTCGATTACTCAATCAATTATTATTGCATCTCCCTCACCCCTAAAGTAAGGGTGGATCAATTTTTGGCGCCGTTGCCGGGGAATGTTTAGTTTGAGTTTTAATAGTCGATTTGGTTATGGAGTTACTAATTTAAGCATTTGTTTCTTTTGATTTTTGTTTTGTAGGTTTATGCACACAAGGTCCAAGGGAAGACTTGTTCAACCTTTGATCTTGCATTTTGAAAGAAGACATAGAAGACGGAATTTTATTGAAGAAGAAGCTATGGAAGGCAATAATCAAAACATGGAAGCTCCTATGAGAGAGATGGAAGAATTTCGCGCTTGGAAGGAAGATCAAGAGAGGAGAGCTAATGAGGTACAACAACCTCCACTCAACCAAATGTTCGAGCCTCCTACTCAACAATTTCAAGGAGGTGAATGGGGAACGATAAATGCTAAAAACTTTGAGTTGAATTCCGGGCTTATTCAAATGATAAAGAGTGAGCAATTTGGGGGATCACCTATGGAAGACCCAAACACTCACCTTAGCACATTCTTAGATATGTGTGACACCGTGAAGCTCAATGGTGTCTCCAACGATGCAATTAGGATGAGGATGTTTGGCTTCTCATTGAGAGATCGAGCCAAAGATTGGTATAAGAGTTTGAATAAGGCGGATATTCACACATGGGATGAGCTATGCAAGGCTTTTCTCAACAAATACTTTCCTCCGTCCAAGGCGCAAAAGCTTATATCCGAAATATCGCACTTTTCTCAACAAGGCGATGAATCATTGTTTGAAGCTTGGGAGCGTTATAGGGAGCTCTTGAGGAAGTGTCCCCAACATGGTTTCAATGAGGGTCAACAAATCACTAATTTTTATAGTGGTTTGACGCTTCACACAAGGAGCATAGTGGATGCGACTTCCGGAGGATGTTTCGTGAACCGGAATGCAAGGGAAGCATTGAGGATAATCGAAGAAATGACGGCTAATAGCTATCAATGGCCAATGGAAAGGGCTCATCCAAGGAAAGTTTCTTCTATTGTTGATGAGAAATATGAAGTCATGGCAAAGGAATTGGCTACTATGAAGAAGAAGTATGATGAAGCACAAGCTCAACTCAAAGTTGTTCAATCTCAAGAGATGTTAGAATCCGATGTGATTGAGGATGCAAATTTTGTGAATCAAATGAGTTATGGGAACTATAGGCAAGTGTTTCAAGGAAATGCTCAAGGGAACTATCAAGGAGGCCATTCTTATGGAACTCAAGGAGGGAACTTAGCCTATCATCCCAACAATCGCCCTCATCCCAACTTATCCTATGGGAATCCAAATAATGCCCAAAATCCACCACCGGGATTCTCTACTTCTCAAGGGAATGTTGAAGAGCAAAGGAAGACACCTTCTATGGAGCAATTGCTTCAACAACTTGTTGCAAATCAAGGACAAATGGCTACTTAACAAAATAACATGGCCAACCAACAAACTCAAATGGCGAATCAACAAAGCACTTTCATCCAACAAACCGGACAAAAGGTGACTACCTTGGAGAATAATATAACTTCATTATCTAAACAAGTGAAGATGTTGGAAGGGCAACTAAGTCAAATGGCAAATCATGCTACCACTCAACATACTCCGGGCAAGTTTCCAAGTAATACGGAAGTGAACCCTAAAGGATGCAATGCTATCATGTTGAGAAGTGGAAAAGGGTATGAGAACCATGTCGCATCTGCAGGTGGGAAGGAAGAAGTTCTTGCCTTATGAATAAGAAACCTCAAAACATGAAGAGAAATCATCAAAAGAGGTTCAAGCTTCATGTACAAAGGATGAAGGTTCAAAGAAAGTCACTCTTTAAGAAAGATTTCAAGAGGATGATTTGGCAGAGGCACCTATTCTTACCAAAGATGTGATATACCCTCCTTGGCGAGACTCTCGACTAATCTCATAGACCGGGTACTCCGTCTCCCATGTGCCAACTGGACATCTTCGACCACATGCTGAGGCTCGGTCACCGGTCAACGTCCACAGCACCATTTAATGGTGATGAACGGATTGTTCGGCATGTGAAACTTCACAAACACAGCTTCACTTTGATATACCGATAGAAAATAATCCTCATTGATCTCAGAACCTTCGGGCCCATCATCAAAATCTGTCTGTTAGGATTATCAAAGTGATCGTACAACTCCTGATTTGTCACGTCCTTAAAACTATCAATAAAACTCCATTTCAGACATCTGGGTTGCTCCTCAGTGTGATCCCTCACCCCAAATAAACTGCCAAACCCTTGTATAACCTCAAAAGCCAATACCATCAATGCCTATGCCGGATCGTAAATGTGACATTTTTCCCCCTCAAATTGAAACGTCCTCAAATAATAAAAAAAGGTCTTGTACGAGTATGCACCCCAAGAAAAATGATTGAATGTCTTTGTATCGTCGATGAGCTCCCACAACCACGGGTAGATAGTGTTCTTGGCATCATGATCGAGAATAAAATAATTTGCGAGCAACAAGTTTGCAAGTTTCACACAAAGTTCCCCTGTTGGATCGTCCAAGGGCTTTATTTGCTTAAATATTGTTATCAACCGTGTCACAGTCTCATTAATTAAGCCCACCACAGACGAGCTGAAAAGACATGAATCTCTCGGATTCCTGGCCACATTAGGATCGAATTCTGTAGGACCAAATCTCAACCCTGTAATAAGAGCGTGGTCCTGCATAGTGTACTCTATGTCTCGGTTCCTAATGTGGAACCATATACCTTGCTCCATAAAAATTGCACGGGAGATAATACTGTTTAGTAATTTGCGACTTTTATTCCCTAGCACCCAACGGATGAAATGTCCCAACTGTTGGGGTTGATATACTGAAAAATATACTTTATGCTTGTATTATTAACAATTTCTCCCTGTTTTGGAAATAAATATTTTGTCATATGATTTGCATATTAATTCGTGTTATGGTTATGCAAATAAGTGCCCACTACTATATATTATAGATAATATGATGTGGGTGGTCACACAGAAGATCATATTATCACATTCTTATGTAGTTAAAGGGTGTAACCTAAAGTAATCTTGGACACATTACTTGTCAAGGTTGTAGTATAATGTTTGATATTAGCTGGTCTTGGCTATTAGCTTATACTGGTGCATACAAAGTTGCATTGAACAGGATCGCGGTGAAATAAATCCTTTTATACTTACTTAAATAAAGGACCAGATCTCGGACGATTATTATTTCATAATTCTAGATTTCATAATATTCAATTATATATTTATAATTATTATTACTTTGATTTATCAAGAGTGAGAGTTATCGCAACTCAAATATTCTCCGTATCTTGGGTAATAATATTATAAATATAAGAATTAATATTATAGCTAGCAATTGTGTCTTGGTGAGCCGAGTTGATGATGTCCCCTTGAGGCTTTCTAAGGATTATTATATCAAATCCTGCAGGTGGATTAAAGTTCCGATATAATAATAAGGTCGAACGGGTACTACTCTTGGTTTAGAGATTAATTAATTAAAGCAGTCAGTAGCTTAAATTAAATAATGGACATGCGATACCTTAAACATGGGAAATAATGTAATTCAAAAAGGAGCCTGGAATGTAATAATTTGGGATTGGACGACAGTGCAATATTATGTTACTATAGTGGAATGACTATAATATTAATATAATTAAATAGAGTGTTCGGAGCCAGAGAATACTTGGATTATTTAATTATATTGGAAGGCCCAGTCCAAATCCTCCTTAAGATCCCTGGAGTAGCCCAATAGAGCATAGCATGACCCATTAACCAAACCCTAACTTCTCCACCACTCCACTTCTTATCTATATATAAGGGATAAGTGGAAAAGGAAGATACGTGATTTTCAGATTCAGAAATCTGAGAAGAGAGAGGGGCGCCAGTTCTTGGGTAGGCAGAGAAGATAGATTTTCGCCCACTCAAAATTCTTCTCGTTGCTAGGGAATACTCTAGAAGATCTCAAGGTCTACATTCAAGAGCTAGATCTCGTGTGCAGAGATCTAGCGCGTGGAAGATCTTTTCCTCTACTCAGTTTTTCGCCGGATTTACGCAAACAAGTTATGATCTTAGATTGGTTTCCGCTTTCAAGATCTATAATCGTCTGATAATAATTATTGAAAATAATTAAATCTACATCCGAGGGATCCCGGATCCAACAACTGGTATCAGAGCCAGATCGGCTCTGTAGATTTAATTATGTATAATTATTTGTTTTATATTATTGTATTGGACGCAATTAACTCGGTTTTGCAGAGATCCAATTGTCATGGTAATATGAATACTTTTGGTTTTAATTTTGTATTAAAATCAGCCTGTTTGTGGCTGTGTATGTAAACACATGAGGGTTGATCGTGTTAGATTAGATTTATTTTCAATTTTATTTTGTAAGTTCAATGTAAATCTAGAAATCTATGTAATCAATCGTGCCACCATGAACGGAGGACAAACCAACCAGACACGGCGGCGTGCGAAGGAAAGGTGGCGGACGTCCCGTCGGACATCGTTGGAGACACGGTGGTGCGGAGGCGGTGACAAGAACCGCGGCTAGGGTTTCGACCCTACCACGACAGTTTTTGCCCACCGGGGCTGCAGCGACTGCCGCACGATCTCCTCGACGGCAGTGATGCGCCGGAGGGACAGCAGCAGCAGTGGGAACAAAAGTAGTGCTGGCGGCGGTGTTCAGCCACTGCGCGTTCTTCGACAGCGGCGGCAGCTAGGGTTTTCTCAAACCCTAGCAGACTGTCGCGATGCCGGAGGACTACTACACTATCATCGCCTCATTCTCGACGTCGGTAGTACTGCTGGACATCGACTGGGAGAGGAGACGGCGAAAGAAGAAGCAGCGGTGGCTGCTGCTGCGTTTATGCGGCGGCGGTCGTTGCAGGAGGCTTCCAGTCACGTTTCCGATGAGCTCCCGGCTGCGCGTCCAGTGGGAGCATCCCCAGTGAACCTCCCTCCGACCTCAGTAAAAAAGCAGCAGCGGCGGTGGCGGCTGGAAGAAATGACAGCGGCTGGGAGAGGCGGCTAGGGTTCGGCAGTTAGGGTTTTCTCAAAACCCTAATAGGCCGAGCCCTCTGGCCCAATTTTCAGCTCGTTTACTTCAGCCCAACGATGCATCTCGATTTTTCAAGATCGTTCGAAGAAACTGAAGGCCATGATAATTGGATAATTATTTTTAATTAATTATCTTGTGCTTTTTTATTTGATGGGGTGGATAGTATATTGTTTAATTATTCACAATTTTTAATTATATGATATGCTTGAAAAATGAAATAAAACCTTGGATCAAAATTATTAAGTGGGAAATTATTATTATTACTTTAGGTTTATTTTGTATAAATTCAGAAATCTTAAGGAGTCGGGGGTCGCATTTTATATTGATTTAAGGTTTTACAATATAATAATGCTTCAAAGT
>CM038120.1:12207244-12285342 GCA_001642375.2 Mentha longifolia | reverse complement strand
AACGCGTGTGCACAAGAAAAAGAAAACCGCCCATTGGTCAAAGCGCGCCACCTCATCAGAAGCTGTCCGAATTTCCAAAATTCCGATTATAATCCATCGATCAAATGATCTTCTACGATTGATTCTCAGATCAAAACCGCAAACCTAATCAAATCATGTGCGGGATTTTTGCCTACTTGAATTTCAACGTCAGCAGAGAGCGGCGCTACATCTTGGAAGTCCTCTTCAACGGCCTCCGCCGCCTCGAGTACAGGGGCTATGACTCCGCCGGAATATCGATCGATTCCTGCTGCGCTTGCTCCGCCGCCGCCGCCGATCCCGTCGTTTCTCCGGCACTAGTTTTCCGGAAGGAAGGCAACATCGAATCCCTCGTCCAATCTGTCTATCGAGGTACGCTCTCAACTCCCTGCGCTTTTCGGGTGCGTTCGATTGCGATTCAGGGGTCGCTTTTTGGAGGGAAAATGTGGGTTTTTGGTTGAAATTTTTGAGTGGCATTATTTGTTAAGAGATGGATATGGAATATTTACGCTTGGAGAATGGTTTAGAACTCTTGCGAATTTTGAAGAACGAGCTTCGAAGAATTTGATCGGCTTGTTTGAAGAGGATCACTTCGTTTCGAGTAGAATGGAATTCGAATGATGGCTTGCTTTACGTTAGTTCGTTGAATAGGAGTGTTTACAACTGTACAATGAAGGAAAGGATTATGCTGGAAAATTGAATTAAGTGATTTGATTGTATCTCACAACATTTTGCTTTATCTTCCTATGCTTTATCATCGGGTAAAGGTTTCTCTGTGTTCTAGTGAAGCTGTCATCAATCGAATTGCAGCTTTTGGAATTTGGTATTATAATGAGAAATGGACTCTAGTAGTACTGCTTCTATGTTATTTGAATTGACCTTTGTTTAGAAAATATTTACCCAGGGAATGTTTTGGGGATTTGATCAGAAAATCATGCTGTGACATAACATAGTACAATGAAATATGGTTGGATGACATTTTTGAAATTTTACTAGCGATTAAACTTTGAGAGCCTGTACATGTCCTTGTATTTTTTCTTCTATCTTGGTTCGAGTCAATTTTTACTTTCACCTTCCCTGGTAGCAATGATTCTTATTTTACATACTCAGAGGTAGCTGCTACTGAATTAAATTTGGAAGAGTCGTTTTCGGTTCATGCTGGAATAGCACACACCAGATGGGCTACACATGGAGAACCAGCACCAAGGAATAGCCACCCTCAGACATCTGATCCGAAAAATGAGTTTTTGGTGGTACACAATGGAGTTATAACGAACTATGAGGTTGATTGCGCTTTCTAATATTCTTCTTCAATCAATGGCATGTTTTCATTATGCCATTGGGTGTTCTTGATTATTTTTGCAAGAATATAATTTGCGCTTTCTAATATTCTGGATTGAGGTTTGATATATGTTCTAATCATTATTTGGTATTATTTCTTACAAAGTGTAGTGCAGTAATAGTTCCTTAGTGCCAATTTTTGTTTAGGAGGAAATGCAGTATATTTAAGGGGAATTAGAGGAGAAATAAATAATCGTAGCGGGGGTTTGTCCCTGAACTAGAGCTTAAGGTGTTCAATAATGTACTCCCTCCGTCCCATCTATAATGGCCCATTTTTTTCGGCACAGTATTTTAGGTGAACTTACTTAGTCGATAAAGTGTAGTGTTTAAGATTTTAATGCAAATTTCATTTTTTTCCTCAATCAAAGCATCATAGATCTATAAAAATATATTGATGATGGATCTAAATGAAAAATTGTATCGAGATCTTTAATTTAATACTATAATAATCATAAAAGTCGTAGAATAAACGAGCAAGTTATGGTGATTAAAAATCTTGTAATTCAAATTATATTGGGGTGCGTGCAGAGGAGTGAGTTGATCAAGATTAAGATTAGAAGGCTTTAATCTTGCCATTTTTCGGGAATGGGCCATTATCAATGGGACATCCCGAAATGAAAATTGGGCCATTATGGATGGGACGGATGGAGTATTCTCTTTCATGAGCTTGGTAACATTATTTGTCTGGATCAATGGTAATTGTAACTAGAAAAGCAACTGAAGAACATTTGGAGTTTTCTTTCCACTGTGCTAGGGTTCAATTTTATGTAAATTTTTCAGTTGGTCAATTTCTCATTTATGCTACTGATAGACTGTTTTATGGTCCTTAGGTGTTGAAAGAGACACTAGTTCGTCATGGCTTCACCTTTGAATCTGACACTGATACAGAAGTCATTCCAAAGCTCGCAAAATTTGTGTTTGACAATGCAAATGAGGAAGGTATCTTCTTGCAACTGTGAATGGACTACTGCTGTAATCTAGTTGCTTTTCCGAGTCGCTTTGTTGCATAGCTTTAAAAATATGTTGGAAAACTAGGTGACACACACATCTCTAAACTCAATAAGGTCAATTAAACTCAATAAACTTCTTTTTAACTGTGAAAAAAAATACTGGGCTATTCTAGATTAGGGATGTCATTATCAGTTCAAACCTCAATGTAGCTTATAACTGCATTCGATTTCCACATAGCCCTTCATAACTTCAATTTTTCCATCCTTTTGTTGTCTATTTTGATGTTGCCCTCGTGTTCCTTCGGTGTTTCTGAGTTAGTCTGAGGTCCTTATGTGTACTCAAACAAATTACTTATTCACTACTGTATGAGGATTTCTTCTGTTACGAGTTTGTTAATGTGCTAATGCAAGTGATTTTTGTAGGTGACAAGAGTGTCACATTCAGTCAAGTTGTGCTTGAAGTTATGAGGCATCTGGAAGGAGCATATGCTCTGATATTCAAAAGCATGCATTATCCCAATGAGTTGATCGCTTGCAAACGTGGTAGTCCATTGCTCCTTGGTGTAAAAGTAAGTCTTGTGTGGCTCTCTTGTAAAAGCTTCCTTATAAGATTACTAGTGTGAGTAGTCAAGTGTTTTCTTAGAATCTTCTTATAACCATTTAGCTCTTTCCCTTAAGTGTGTTCTTACCTTTTATATTCTGACATTCTGATTATAAGCCAGTGAAATTATTAGCACTCGAACAGAAATAAGAGAAGAACAGATGCAATTTGCTGTGTTTAAGAATAAAATTTGCAGAACACTTAATTCCCAAATCGGCAAAGCCGTCCAAGCCTCCAGGCTTAACAATAACTACCAACATAATAATAATAACTACCTTCTAAACTATTTATACTTTCCCAACAGAAACTAGAATAACCGACCTCCACCCCCCAACAGGCGCCTTATAACCGCCTTTTATTCTATTTACAAGATCTGCACTATATACAATATTTACACTATTTACACAGCCCACAAATGTGGACTCAATCCCGATCCTCACGCTTCTTCTTCCTTTGATACACGATCAAAGGTTTTTCCTTTCTCTCCTCTCCTTGCTCCATAACAACTCCATCCCCCTTTGAATCGACCTTGTCCTCAAGGTCGAAGTCGGGAAATTGCCCCATGAAATCCTTCAAGTCAATCCAAGTAGCCTCGTCTTCATTTTCGCCTTTCCACTTCACTAACAGCTGCTCCACTTCCTTTGTTCCCACCGGAACTGAACGCCACGCCAAGGCCTGCTCCGGCTCGAGATTTGGCAGGACCGGAAACTCAATAGATTCAGGAAGTACAGCCGCGACTTCATAATCTCCCACTACTTTCTTTAATTGCGAGACGTGAAACACGGGATGAACCTTGCTACCTTCGGGAAGACGCAGCCTGTACGCTCTACTCCCAATCCGAGCTAGAACCTCGAAGGGGCCATAGAATTTAGCCGATAGCTTATGCTCCTTCCCCTGTCGTAGCGACGCGCGCCTGAAAGGACGAACTTTCAGAAATACCTTATCTCCCACCTCGAACTCTACGTCCCGCCGGTGTTTGTTGGCTTGAACAGTCATCTGTTGCTGCGCCTGCAATAAATTCCCACGTAGTCGCTGCAATATTTCATCTTGACTAGAAAGAGTTTCTGCCACAGCCGGAACATTACACTCCCCGGGTAAGAAACGACGAAGGGTCGGGGTCGGGCGACCATATACCGCTTCGAAGGGAGTCATTCGAGCTGCCGTTTGATACGAGGTGTTGTACCAAAATTCTGTCCACGCTAACCATCTCACCCAATGCTTTGGCTGCTCCCTCGTGAAACAACGGAGATACGTTTCTAGCACCCGATTAGTCACCTCCGTTTGTCCATCCGTTTCCGGATGGTAAGCGGTACTAAATTTGAGTCGAGTCCCGGATTGCTTGAACAACTCCTTCCAAAAAGCACTTACAAACATCGAGTCACGATCGCTAACAATAGAGGTGGGAACACCATGTAATCGAACTACTTCTTTCATAAAAACTTCCGCCACCGAGCGAGCGGTTATCGGAGGCTATAATGATAAAAAATGAGCGTACTTAGAAAGCCTATCAACCACAACCAATATTACCGAAAATCCTCTCGACTTGGGCAAACACATTATAAAATCCATGGAGATTTCCTCCCAGATCCGTTGCGGAATGGGCAATGGCTGTAGCAGCCCGGCCGGAGACATCGCCTCATATTTCATCTTTTGACAAATCAAGCACTTAGCAACATATTCCTTAACTGTACGAAACATACCTTTCCAGTAGACATTGGCCGCGAGTCATCGGTATGTTCGTAGTACCCCGGCGTGACCCCCCAACGGGGTATCATGAAACTCATGCAGGAGCTCGGAAACCCATCGCGAAGCTGCCGGTATTGCGAGGCGGTTGTGAAGAAATAACTTCGTTCCAACAAGTCGAAATCCCGGCTTGCTATCCGGCCGACGCTGAATTGCTTCGATGATGCCGTTGAGGTATTCGTCACCCCGTTGCTCGACCTCAATCCCCTCAAATCCCAGCCATTCCACCTTGCTCAAGGCCGACAGCTCGACTTCGCCGTCCCTCCGTGAGAGAGCGTCCGCCGCGGCATTAGAGATTCCAGATTTATATTCGATATCAAAATCATATCCCAATAATTTAGCGATCCAAACCTGTTGTGCAGGGGTAACGATCTTCTGGTGTAGCAAGTGCTTCAAGCTCCGATGATCGGTTCTCACAACAAATTTTCTTCCCAACAGATAGGGTTGCCAATGTTGAACGGCTAACGCGAGACCCATCATTTCTCTTTCATAAGCCGATTTCGTCAAAGTGCGATCCGCCAATGATTTGCTGAAGTAAGCAATCGGTTGACGCTCTTGCATTAAAACCGTTCTTATTCCCGTTCCGGACGCATCACATTCGACCACAAAGGACCGATCAAATTGCGGCAGCGAAAGCACCGGGGCTTCCGTAAGGGCTTTCTTCAAGCAGCGGAAAGCCTCTTCAGCCTCGATTGTCCATTCAAATTTCTTTGGAGCGTCTTTCTTCAATAATCCCGTTAACGGTCTCGCTATCAGGCCATATTTGCGAACAAAACGGCGGTAATAACCAGTCAAGCCCAAGAATCCACGAACCTCACGTATACTCGCAGGTCTCGGCCATTCTATCACTACTTTAATCTTGTCCGGATCCATTGCTACTCCCTCCTTCGAGATTACGTGGCCCAAGTATTCAACTTGCCGTCGACCAAAAGTACACTTCTTTCGATTAGCCAAAAACTGATTGTCTTGTAAAATTCGAAGTACTGTACCCAAATGAACTCGATGCTGCTCCCAAGAACGGCTATATACGAGTATATCGTCGAAGAAGACCAATACAAACTTCGGCAAATAGGGCCGAAATACATCATTCATAGTGGATTGAAACGTCGCCGGTGCATTTGTAAGGCTGAAAGGCATGACCAAGAATTCATAGTGGCCACTGTGAGTTCGGAAAGCGGTTTTGGAAACATCCGTGGCTGCCACTCGGATTTGATGATATCCCGATCGGAGATCAATCTTGGAGAAGACGACCGCCCCAGCCAACTCGTCGAGCATCTCTTGTATCACCGGAATGGGGTATTTATCCGGTATCGTCACCTTATTCAATTCTCGATAATCAACACAAAATCGCCAACTTCCGTCTTTCTTTTTCACCAATAAAACTGGACTTGAGAAGGCGCTAGAGCTCGGCCGTATAATACCGGCCAACAACATATCCTTGACTAGCCTCTCAATCTCGTCCTTCTGGTGATGCCCATATCGATATGACCGCACGGAGACTGTACGAGTGCCTTCTTCTAAAACGATGCGATGGTCTGTTTCTCGCTCCGGTGGTAAGGATTTCGGCTCTCCAAACACTTCTTGGAATAGTTGCAACACCTCTTGTATTCCTTCTTGCTCGTGCAGATCAACGTCTTCTTCTACTTCGGGTATTATTGCCCAAACTTGTGCATCCCGGGAGTTGATTAGTGATTTCAGACCGATGGGTCCCCGACATAATTGAGGGTCGCCCCGCAGCTCAATACAACGCCCCTCTTTTTCGAATTTCATCAGCATCTTGTCGTAGTGATGCTTAACCTCTCCCAAGGTCGAAAGCCATGTCATTCCCAAGATCATATCTACACCACCCAATGGAAACACGTAGAAATCCAATACAAATGGACATTCAGCCAAAGTTACCTCAATTTTCCGGCATTCACCCTCCGTTTCTTGGCGCACCCCGTTTCCCAAAAGGACGCCGAACCGCTCCCTTTTATTGGGCTGTAGTTGCAATCGGCTTACGAGAGTCCTTGAAATGAAATTGTGGCTTGCTCCACTATCGATGAGAACGATGATAGAATGCTCGCCTAGTATTGCGTGCAGCCGCATAGTCCGGGCTGTATCGATGCCTACCATCGAATATAGTGGCAACTCAACGTCCCCTTCGCCGGTTTCTTCGAGCTCTTCTCCCGTATCCTCAAGTCCCGTTGGCTGATAATAATCATGTTGATGTAGTTCCACCTTTTCTCCTTCCTCGGCTATCATAACTCGTAACTGTTTAAGGGGGCACTCGTGTCCCGGAGAATACGGCTTCCGGCATTGGAAACATAAACCCTTTGCCTTTAATTCAGCCAACTCTTGCGAAGAGAGCCTCGTAAAACGAGGCCGCTGTGGGGGCTGTCCTACTTCGCTTGCTCTCGACATGGCAGATTTTTCACCGGGCCGAGAACCGCTGCTTACGAAACCTTTACTCGGCCCTCCTACCGATCCAGACCAAGAGACCGTTCCATTCCGATTCCAACCGCCTCCTCTCGACAACGAATTACTATAGCCCGAATTGGTTCGGCCGCCTCCTTGGATGGTCAGATTATCTTCCACATCGCAGGCCAATTCCATTGCCGATTCTAATTCGGATGGCCTGAATAATCGCAGAAATCCTCGAATTGGGTCCTTGAGACCTTTCATGAAATATCCGAGATAATGGGCATCCGTTAAGCCCGGCACTTGACTTGCTAATTGAACAAATAAGTTAACATATTCATCCACTCCCTTGGTTTGCTTGATATCAGCCAGTCTTTCGAATGCATAGCCTTGGAAACGGTTATCGAAACGGGAGACCAAGGCTTCCGAAAATTCTTTCCATGTGAGGGACGGTTTCCGAGAACGCAGCCAAGTCATCCAGTATAAGGCTGATCCTTCCATTGCCACTACTGCTGCAGCGACGCGTGCTTCCGGCGCGGTTCCGGCGATTTCGAACTGTTGGCCCGGCGGGCCAACCAACCGATAGGGTCTGCTCCATCGAACGACGGCAGTTGCAGCGTTCCCCTACTTTTCCCATGATCGGGGGTTTCTCCTTCGTCGCTGCCCTCGTCCGTCTCGTTCCCATCTTCGACGTTGGACTCCTTATCTCCAGTCCGATTCTTCTTCTTTTTCTTAATAATTTGCGCCAATTCGGTGAGTGTGGTGGTGATTGTATCCAAGTTTTCCTTCATTGCTCGTTGATCGTCTCGCATTTCCCGCTGATCTTTCTCCAACGCTTCCAAACATTCCGCTTGCGATCTCGCCATCTTCACGTGAGGACGGGATCTGGCAGGTCGGACCAATTATTAGCACTCGAACAGAAATAAGAGAAGAACAAATGCAATTTGCTGTGTTTAAGAATAAAATTTGCAGAACACTTAATTCCCAAATCGGCAAAGCCGCCCAAGCCTCCAGGCTTAACAATAACTACCAACATAATAATAATAACTACCTTCTAAACTATTTATACTTTCCCAACAGAAACTAGAATAACCGACCTCCACCCCCCAACAGGCGCCTTATAACCGCCTTTTATTCTATTTACAAGATCTGCACTATATACAATATTTACACTATTTACACAGCCCACGAATGTGGACTCAATCCCGATCCTCACGCTTCTTCTTCCTTTGATACACGATCAAAGGTTTTTCCTTTCTTTCCTCTCCTTGCTCCATAACAGAAATCATGTTGATCTGTATCTTGAATAGTTAGTCAATGAGCCTGCTCAACCTCCCCACTCGCCCCTCATGACAAAAGAATCACATGGTGTTGTGTATGGGGTATATGTGACTAGAGGGAAAGGGGACTGGAAGTTCCGTGGCATATGTGACTGGTTAAGTCCTACAAGTCGAAGCATTATTCAAGTGATTGAGCGATCTCTTAATTTTCTATGAATTTTGTGCTTGTATTCTGCAAACCCATATATGACTGTTCCGAGGCAAGTCTTAGGCATGAATGTAAATTTGAGAATTGTAATCTTGAATATATATTCTGAAAAATGGGATTCCTCTTATTGAAGGAGTTAACAGAAGAGCCCAGCAGAGCATCTTTTAATGACTCAAAATTTCTTTCAAGCAATGGGCAACCAAAGGAACTATTTTTGTCGAGTGATGCCAGTGCTCTGGTGGAGCACACAAAAAAGGTTTTGGTGATTGAGGATGGTGAAGTTGTCCATGTGAAGGTACATTACTATATTACTGGTTATGAATTATGATATCATGTTTAGTTGAATTCAATCTTATCGTCTACCTTTAACTAACTACAAGATTGGAGTATCGTGTGGTCAATTTTGCATTCAATTTGTTGAATGGATTATTAGAAATTGTCACCCTCATCTTCTGATTAGGCCTGTTCATATATTTTTCTTCCTATTTCATTTCAGAGAAGAGGTGAATGAAATTTTGATATTTGGTTTTCTTGAAAATATATCAAAACCTGAGGTGGTATTATAGTTCTCCTACAGCCTTCAAACTCTTCTGAAGCTTTGATGATGCACCACTGTGACAGAGAGATCTAAATTTCTAATACTTAATTTACATGATCTAGTTCTTTCATTTATTTGAATTGGAGCCTCTTACATAAGAAAGCCTTACACTGAAGTCCTTTTGCGCCTCACTGATATTGTTTCTGCGGTTGTAGGATGGAGGTGCATCCATTTTCAAGTTTGACAATGCTAAAGCAAAAGGTCATGAAAAACTAAAAAGACCAGCTTCAGTCCAACGTGCACTTTCAGTTCTGGAAATGGAAGTTGAGCAAATAAATAAAGGGAAATATGAACACTACATGCAGAAAGAAATTCACGAACAACCAGAATCTCTCACAACAACAATGAGAGGGAGGCTTATACGTGGAGGAACATGCAAAGCAAAGAGTGTTCTTCTGGGAGGGTTGAAGGATCACCTGAAAACTATACGGAGAAGTCGAAGAATAGTTTTTATTGGCTGTGGCACCAGTTATAATGCAGCTTTAGCTGCAAGACCAATTCTGGAAGAACTTTCTGGTAACCATTGTTTATTATGCATATTCTCAATAAGGCTCCTCAAATTCCTTAACTAAATCGATTTTTTCTTGCAGGTATCCCTGTAACAATGGAGATTGCTAGTGATTTAGTGGATAGGCAGGGGCCTATTTACAGAGAAGATACGACTGTCTTTGTTAGTCAATCTGGGGAAACAGCAGACACTTTGCAGGCATTAGAATATGCATTAGAAAATGGCGCATTATGTGTTGGCATCACTAACACTGTTGGCAGTGCAATTGCTAGGCATACACACTGTGGAGTTCACATAAATGCAGGTTGTGAAATAGGAGTAGCTAGCACAAAGGTAAATAATAAACTGCATATTTGTCTTCACATTTTCTTTCTTTTTACTCTCTATATATCAGATTTGTTAATTTTGTCAAGTGTTTTCACTAACAGGCTTACACAAGCCAAATTGTTGTCATGGCTATGTTGGCTCTGGCAATTGGAGATGACACGATATCCAGTCAAGCAAGACGCGGAGCTATAATAGATGGCCTATTTGATTTGCCAAGTATGTTACATTACATGTTAATTACATTGAAACTGTTGTTGAGATATGTGTGGTGATCGTGGCCCCTGATTCGATAATTTGCAGATAAGGTGAAAGAGGTCCTCAAACTGGACAAAGAAATGAAAGATCTTGCTCAATTACTGATTGCAGAACAGTCGCTTCTTGTTTTCGGGAGAGGGTACAATTATGCAACTGCTCTGGAAGGTGCTTTGAAGGTAAAAGAAGTAGCACTTATGCATAGTGAAGGAATACTTGCTGGAGAGATGAAACATGGTCCCTTAGCTTTAGTTGATGAGACCCTTCCTATAGTAGTTATTGCTACTCGTGATGCTTGTTTCAGGTTCGACTTTTCCTAGTTCATGAGTACTTTTTCCACTATTTGATTTTCAATTCTTGACTATCAATTTTTTTTTTAATCTTTCCATTTTCAGCAAACAACAATCGGTGATTCAGCAACTTCATGCCAGAAAAGGTCGACTCATAGTGATGTGTACGAAAGGTGATGCAGCATCTGTGAGTGTGGGTGGATCTTGTCGCGTAATTGAGGTTCCACAGGTTGAAGACTGCCTACAGCCAGTAATCAACATAATTCCTCTACAGGTAAATGCCCTCTTTCTTTTACATCTAAATCCCTCTTCGATCACTTTCTTCTCAACTTGAAGCTTTACATATGTTCTGAATGCAGCTTCTGGCATATCATCTAACTGTTCTACGGGGATACAACGTTGATCAGCCACGAAATCTTGCAAAAAGTGTGACAACCCAATGATGAACGCAATGAACTCATTCTAACACAAATTATTGAACTTATAATCAACCAGCATTTATCTTTTGCTGTGGCGATTGTATTCTAATCACAAGGCAGTTTTGAGTTCTTCGATCTGATTTTAACCTTGAGACGCCATTTGTAATATATCATCCTCTTTTGCTGTTGAGTTTGTAGATTCTTCTTTTTAGTGGAAGAAGTTGGTTAGGTTAACAGATGCCTGTACTTTAGGTTGAGCTTGTTCTAACACATTATTTGATACAATGGTTCAATTTCATGTTGTCGATTTAAGTAAATTGATAGGAGAGTACTATATCATGCAAGGCAATTCTTTGCTCAAAACCAAATAACCACAAAAAACTGATGCTATCTTAATCTTGATTTACATGTTTTCATCATTTCATAAGAGAATGAAACACAATACTTATTTTCACAAACTACTTGATGCGAAGAAAAGAATATAACAAACATTGAAAAATTGAAAATCCATCTCTTAACAATATTACAAGCAATAGAGCACACTATGATAACATTAGCACTGCAAAATTGTGATCCAACATCTTGGAGATCGAGTTACAAAATATTGTAATAAGAAGCATCCCAGTCATAATTTATAGCAGGCACAACAGGCAGCCACAAGCTTTTCAATGTCTACACACGAGTATTTTTCTGCCTCTTCGCTTTAAGGCACGGATCACTCTTGACAACATTTCAACAGTGTAAAATTCGATCAGACAATGCACACAATCTGGCCCTGGCCATTCCTTCTTTCAGCCTTACCTTTTTCTCTTTCCTTCCCTCAAAGCTTGTCGTTTCTCTTCTCTACAAACCCACAAAAATATATGAGAAAACAAAGCAACACCCAAAATTACACCTCTTGATGCACAATTGGATGGACATACAGAGTCTAGATTAGTATCGTTAATGGCTTCCCAGAAAATGAAAGCAGTTTCCTAGAAGTGTGATCAGAATGTTTTGTAATGGAGGTATACCTAGTTTTTGCGATTTCCTCTCTTGAAGGCCACTCCTTTTTCTTTTTCTTTTCCTTTTCCTTCACAGATGTTTGTTTCCCATTCCCAATTTCTTTAGAGCCTTTGTTCAATTGTTTCTTCTCTTTGACAACCTTTTCCTGGCCATCGCTTTCAATCAATTCAGGCTCCTCCGCCACCTCTCCAGCTTCGGACTCTTGTGAATTTGGCTTCAAGTTACTCATTTTCTTCAGCTGTGTAATAAATTCAGTTATACAGATAAAAAGGTAAATGCTGGCATAAAACTTTTTGGATAGGAGAAAGAGTATATAAACCAGCAATATGGAACAGAGTCTCGCATAAGAAGCTCAGGTTCAACTCAGAGATACTAGTGCGCAATAAGCATAATATGTTAAGGCCAGACAGATTGATACACAAAACAGAAAAAAGCAGGGTAAAATTGTTTGAAGCGGAATAGTGGTGTGGGGTACAAGATAAACCTTAGCTACAAAGAATCCATCCATATTGTGAACATGGGGATAAAAGCGCCTTGTCTTGTCCAAGGAAGTGTGAAAACGATGCCCTCTAAAACGAATGAATCTAGAACCAAAAAAAAAAAAAAAGATCGTCAGAATCAAAATATTCATCTATCCTAATCAAGGTATGGAATAAGTCATAGGCAATACCCAGGTCGACCAAAATCAAGGCCACATGGAACAAGTTTAACATCCCTCTTCTTGAGTGCATAATCAATGACTGCTTCATTCTGAAAACTTCAAAAGTTGAGAAGAAGAGAACAAAATGCCATAGGATACCCAATACATAATAAAAGCTACAAACCTCAGCAACCATTATGGAACATGTGGAGTAGACAATGTATCCTCCTGACTTTGAGTTTGCATCCACAAGATCTATCGCTGCAAGTATTAGTTGCTGCCAAGCAAAAAGAAAATAATAACATTTAGGAACTACTATTATTTTTGTTAGTCTGCACACATAATTTTTCCTAAAAAGAAGGCAGCCATTCCTTAGCCACTTGAAAGTAGTGTCATTTCTAACAAAATGATTGAATTCATGGCACAAGCATGCATACCTTTTGTAGATGAGCGCAATTTTGTATGTCTAAAGCACTTTTTGAGGTTTTCACAGATTCATCCTTAGATATAACCTGCAACAAGTGTAAATACATTGATTTCATCATATGAGTTCAAAAAAAGCTCCACATATTTTTAAACGAACTTTACTTACACCAGTTCCACTGCAAGGAGCATCTAGTAAAATCCTATCAATCGAGCTGTTTCCCAGGACTTTGGGCAGCTGAATTCATAAAAGATAAATTATTCTCACCACAAGATGAAGGGATGATACTATAGAGATGGACATAAAATAAAAATAAAAGACACAAAAACACGTGCAAATATATATATAACTTTCTATGAAAATAAGGAACGACAAGGCAAGATATATTACCTCCCTGCCATCATAGTTGCAAACTATGGTGTTTGTTACGCCCATCCGATGTATGTTTGCCGTGAGGGATTTCAGTCTTGATTCCTTCATCTCATTTGCATAGATCATACCTTTCAAGAGAGATTGTGTATGAGTTACATGCAGCAAGCATTACCTTAGCACATGTCAAAATTGTCATTTAAACCCGTCGAGATTAGATCCGATCAGTTTCTCACCAGTATTTTTCATAAGAGCAGCAATGTACGTAGTTTTACCACCAGGTGCAGCCCTACAAGTGCACCAACTAAGTCAGGATGGGAAGTACAAGAAACAGCAGACTTTCACCAATCTAAATTTTTTGCTTTGTGTATGAACTGGATTTATGAAAAACTTCATTACATAATCCAATATATACCAGCCAATCTTGTAAGAAGAGAGTGCAACTTAAGTAAGAAATAAAAGCAAGGACAAACAAGAATGATATTTAAGGAGTTTTTAAGGAATCATACTATTAGAAAAAGACCAAAAAAGAAGTGTATAACTATTAAGTACTTCATTAACTAGTAATACAATAATGGTATGAGTAATAGATACTCACGCCATGTCAACAACTCTCTCTTTCTCTTGAGGAGCAAGGGCCATTACAGGCAAAAAGGAACTTGGGCTTTGAAGCTGTAAGACAATAAACCGTTAGCTTTATGGCATATGCTAATTTAAGGGTAGATAGTAGAGACCCGAGAATACCATATAATGTCCAGCCATGTATTCTGGAGTCGCCCCAATTGGAACTTGTGAATCATATACAACCAAACCTACCTACAAAAACAAAAGTATCATCACCTCATCATCAGTCCATTAATATTATGAATGAGAGACTTATCGTATCCCAGACAATAACTCACATTCTAAAGATAACTATATAAAAGCCTTACTTTAGACCATTTGCTTAATGGATCGAGGTTGACTCCTCTGTTTAAGAGAACGCCTGCCAAGTCCCTCCGTCGAGTCTAAAATACAATAGAGGGGAATCAACAGCAAGCTACCTGTTTTGCTAAGGGAAAGTATATAAAAGCACAGAGATTTCTATATTCAAAATGATACAGTACCTTTAAAGTGTTAGTTCGAAGACAGATAGGCCTAGGCTTCTCAAAAGATTCAATAAGTTCCATTAGTTCAACAGCTGGAAACATCTGAATAAACATTGAAAATTGCAATTAGAAATTCACAAGCAATGGCTTCAGGAGACCAAGGGGAGGTGTCAAAAGAAATCAGGTTCAGAATAAGAGAATTACCTCAATCAGAGCTTCAATCAAGAAATCATTGTATCCATAGTACGAAATTAAGTCTATTTTAAGTTGATCGACGTAATCTTTGCGTGGAGGACCATCTTCTTTGCATGTAGGACCCTCTTGCCTCAAAGACCTAAAATTTGAGAGCACTCGTACAACTGAAAGTATAACACCAAACTTCAACAAATAATAAGAGTATTTAAGCTTTTTTTAAAGATAGGGATAATATTCCAAACATACTCTCTTTTATCCTCCTTTGAAGATTGGAAAGATCTGGGGGTCCCTGTGCTTCTTCTTCAAGTTCCTTAAGTTATTTAAGAAAGTATTTATTAAACAAGCATGGTCAATTGTAGGGATTATGACCAGAAGTTCTGAACTTAGCAGAGAAACAAAAGTATCTCATAGGCTGAACCTGCTCAGTTGGTAAACGGAACTCATCAGCTTCATTGTTTATGTTAAGCACTAATTCATCTGCTGCATCTTTTATTTCCTCCTCCTTTTTCTTATCAAGTTTCCTTGCGCCCTTCTCGAAATCAGATACATCAGAATCCGAGTCCTCTTCTCCCCCCTCTGCAATTAATAAGAAGGAAAGGAAAGCAAGCAAAATTTTAGATACAGTGAAGCTATTACAGTCTGATCTTGATCTGCGTCTTATCAAAGAAAATACCGTACCTTTGTCATCACTTCCCTCTGTAACAACATAACATAGAAAACATTGTTAGAAAGTGAAGAAAAAAAAACAAATCCAGATCCAATAACATAAGTAGACAATACCTTCATCATCACTTCCTTGGAGGATATCACCAGCAAAGACATCATCACCATCTGACGACATATCCGACTGCGAGTCCATTCCCTGATCTTCCCCATCAGAATTCTCAAGCATTTCAGGTTCTTCTGAGCCATCAGAATCACTTACAACGTCCTCTTTCACAGGTTCTTTTTCTATAATGGGTAATGCTTTTTGTATCTTTTTAGGAGGAGGGTTAACTGCTCTACCGCCCTTCTTCTTGTTGAGTTTTGGACCAGCCATTAAAACTGCGTGCATAAGCCCCATAAAACAATCTTACTAACCTAACTCAGAAGACAATGAATAGAAATGCAGGTCTTTGGCAACAAAATCTACTACTTAAAATTTCAGCTGTAACAGAAACCAAAAACTTCCGACATACATCACGAGCTTTCATTTGGCAAAACGGAACTCAACTCATATCTCTTCAAATGCGATTCAGAAAACTAGCAATCGAATTCTCTTCAAAAGAACAAAAATAAAAATTTCACGACTTCCTAAAAACTGTCAAAAAAAAACTTAAGAGCAAAAAGCTCCAAGAACACACATACTGAAGAATATGACAAACAAAAAACTCCCACAAACTACTCTGGCTCATACACGTTTAATTTCAACTGATTTCACTATGGAATTAAACAGAAAAATCAGCTACTTAAGCAGTTCAGAACTTACTCGTCGATGGAATAGTACCGGCAGAAGTGTTGCGGCGGAGTCTAGAGGTCGGCGGCGGAGCAATTTCAACGGAAGTTGTTCCGGAGAAATATAGAGGAAAACTTAGAGGTTTTTCTTTATATGGAGAGAGGGAGAAGGAAGGGTTTAAGCGTCTTTTTTCATTGGTTTTCTTTCTTTTTTCCTTTTATTTTATTTTATTTTATTTTATTTTTTTAAAAAAAGCCAAAACACGGTCGGAGGAAAAACGTCTTACCAATTGAGCTGCGCTTCGTTGTCTTTTTTTTGCTAGTTTTTAGTTAGTTAAGGTTATTATTATTATTAGGGAAAAGTAGCACCCTTTAACGTTGACACTCCGGAGCAAATACACTCTTAACGAAACGTTTGGAGCTGTTAGGCCCTCATCGTCCTTTTAAGCGGACCAAATAAGCCCTTAGCTAACGGAGGACTAAACGTCCATCCACACAATTAAATTAAATATTTTGTATTTCTTTGTGCGAACAGCTCCCCACCAATTTCTGCATAGTGGCAGGAAATAGGTTACATTTCAAGGCAAATTTGATCACTGTGTGTATCTATTTTTTTTATTTTTTTCCTCAACTTCACCACTAGCTCTGCCGCCGCCGCCGCAAACGGCTCCATACGCCCCCGCCTTCCTTTCTCCCCCGCAGCTGCTCCCGATGCCTTCCCAGTACGCAGCCGCGCCGCCCCCAACGACTACTACGTGGGCCACGTCATGTCCGGCGCATGCTACAGCCAAGGGCGGACTCACATATAGACAATGGGGAGCATTGGCTCCCCCAATTATTTTTTTTTATTTTTTTATAACTGTAAATTTTTTGATTTGTTGAATTTTTTTGCCCCAGCTCCCCACTTTGTTGTCACCCTGAACAAGAAAATTGACAATAAAAAGATATCAAGGTTAATGGAGCTCCCTCAATATTATATTCTGGATCCGCCCCTGGCTACGGCGCTCCACAAGAGGGAACTACTACACCTGTATCGGCGCCCCGATTAGCGGCGCCGCCGCCACAGGCGGAGATGGAGGCAATGCTCGTGACACGCTGATGCACAATCAGGAGGAGGGGGTGAACCGGGGGAGGAGGTAGAAAAGCGAACGAATATAGTATGTTTGAAAACTCTAGAAAAATGAGAATAATTAATTTGAAGAAATGATGGATATTCATCAAGGACTCTTGTTACTAGAGTGGTTATATGGGTCCCACCATTAAAATGAAAAATACAAAATATTTAATTTAATTGTATGGACGGAGGTTAGTCCTCCGTTAGCTAAGGGCTTATTAATTTGCACCGCCTCGCTCAGCGCGCCGCCGCAGCGATCCCGTGATCGGTCTTCATCCCGCGTTGGGGGAGCCGGGAGCGGACGGAGACGGTGCGGAGGAGAGAACGAGGATCGCTTTTTTTTTTTTTTAATTTTAAAAAGCCGAATTTCGGCAAAAATAAAAATAAAAATAAAAATCGAAAGCAGCCGTTGAGCTCCAAACGGCTACTTCCAAAATTTGCCTATAAATTGCACCCATTTCATCCTCTAGTATACCCATTTTAAGTTCAATTTCTCCTAATTTGGCTTCAATTCATCCTCATTTTTCCAATTTATACACCATTTTTTTTGTTATTATTCATGTCGGATCCGATGGAGAACGAGTTCAACACTTGGTAGGGGAATTAAGCCGGCAACTACGGTGCACCGCCGCCACCACCGATCACGGACGAAGCTCCCACTCCGCCGCCGGCACTCGGTTTTGGTGCATACGCCAACGCCCCACCCGTATTTGGGGGCTACTCCTCCGGATCCTATCGACCCTCCCCGCCGGATACTCAACATTTTGCAACGCAAGACATGCAGTCGATGAATCTTTCATCCTCGTTCGAGAGTGTCTCCAACATCCCCGCTCCATCACCGTCGAAAGCAAAGGGGAAGAAAACAAAGCCGAAGCCAAAGCCGAAGGCCAACCAAGATTCCTCCGACGACGGCACTCATACCAACAGACCGCCTGTCGCCTACTCTCCGGAAGAAACGGCTACAATCGCGTTCTGTTGGTCGGCTGTGACTCAAGATCCGAGGGTGTCGACCAAACCGGCGTCCAATTTTGGAGGCGCATCGAGCACATGTACAACACGCAGAAGAAGCCGGAGGGAGCCATCGATCGGAACCATGTGCAGCTCAAATCGTATTTTGGAAGAGCTCAAGCAAAGGTGATACTATTCAACGGCTTCTACCTTCAGTGCAAGGAGCAATGGCCAAGCGGTTCGAGCAACGACGACATCTACGACGCTGCCGCCAAGATGTACTACAAGAAGAACAACAAGCAACACTTCGTTCTGAAGGATGCTTGGGTTATCTTTCACTCTCTTCCAAAATTTCAAGGCATCGGCTCTGATAAGCGACAAAAGGGGCTTGACGGATCGTCCAACTCTAGTAGATCCGAGGATGATGCCCCATTCTTCAGCCGTGAACGGCCAATTGGGAAGGCTGCAGCCAAAGGAAAGGGGAAGACTACTACAAGTGTTCCACTACCAGACCTTCCGGAGGAAAAAATCGTCAATCTTCTCGACACCACTGCAGAAGCGAATCGGGATTTCTCGGAGTGGGCAAAGAGTCGATTGTTATACGAAAAAATGAAAGCAATCAAGACGTATGTCAAGCTGAAGGAGAAGGATACGAGCAACATGTCGCCCGAGGATTTGGAGGAACATTTTGGCATATTGGCGATGTTGAAGAAATCACTTGATATTTAGATGTTTTTTAATTCCAAGTAATGCCTAGTTTTTTTTTTTTTTTAATATTGTAATGTCTACTAGTATTTGAATTTAATAAATAAAATTTGTTCCAAATTTTATGATTTATATTTAAGTTTAAAAAATTGAAATATTAATTGAAATAAAAAAAATTTAAAACAAAAAAAAAACAAAAAAAAACAAAAAAATAAAATAATAGAGATCGGAGAGATCCCGTGCATTGGGGATCTCTCCGGGAGTGGGATTTCTCACCGGAAAGTAGGAGAGATCCCACTTTTTTGGGTGCATCATTGTGGATGGCCTAATAGCCCCGAACGTTTCGTTAGGGGTGTGTTTGCTCCGGATTGGCAACGTTGGGGGTATTTATTACTTTTTCCTTATTATTATTATTATTATTATTATTATTATTATTATTATTATGTATTTTTTTTTTTTTGAAGTTCACAGATTAATTTTCGTTCAATTTTATTTCCTAACGGAACTTAAACAGACTTTAAAAAATTCAATAAATATTAATTTCATATTATAAGTTTGCTAATAGATTTGGAAACAACTCTAAAGTTTCCCGAATCGATGGGCATATAAATCTAGGGAGACACTTGCATCAGCCCGAACTCACATTGTGGTCCATTGTATATTTTTATAAGGCTTTCTTATTTTGGGTTGAAGGCCAAGTGGATTAATTGGGTCAGGTGATTTATTTTGCTTTCAAGACTTGCCCACACTATGCGGCCGGACTGATATAAATCTTTGTCTAAATCTATTACTCATATAAACACATTTGAAATTATGTGTACTTACATATAACATTTTATAATGACCAAATGCAACTAAGTGAATGTGACGCTTAGGGTAGGGTTGTCGAGGCGAGTAGTGGCGTGCTTGAGGTTAGCTCGACTAAAAATTTATATATTCAATCTCGACCTCGAGTTTTAACTTTAACTTATGATTGAATTCGGCTCGATTCATAATACTCGAGCTCAACTCAAGAAATATTTGATAAGAATGTATCCGAGCTCGAGCTTAAACTCGAACTCGGCTTGTGAAAAGCTTAAATTCTATTTAAATTTTACTTTCAAAAAAATAAAAATCACATAAAAAGTTAAAGCATATTACGAGCTTGATTAGGGGCTCGCGAACAAGCTCAATTACATACGAGCCGAACATGTTCGCGAGCAAATCGAGTCTAGAATCTTAGATATTAAGCTCGAATTCGGGTTTGAATCAGCTCAATTGTTAATGAAATCGAGTTCTGAACGAGCTTTTTTTAGTCGATCGTCAAGTAGCTATCGAGTAGTTTGACTCGTTTACAGCCCTAACAATACTTCCTCCTAACCAATAGGTCCTAGTTCGCCTCATTTTTGAGTCTTTGTGCTTGTGCGTGTGCTTGTATGTGTAATATTGTAACTCCAAAAAAAAATATAGCATTTTATTAGTAACTTTTTTTACAAATATATTAATTTAAAACTATTTTAACTCAAAATACTTTAGCATCTATTGTGAACATTTTTCAGCGCAAATACTGTATTAATTTAAAAATTATTTCAGCGGATTGGACTTCTTTCAGTTCTTTGTTTAAAATTATGGTTATTTGAGATTTATATTAGAAATGGTTGATTTTGTATGTCTTTTCTCATAGCATTTTAGGTTGCTAGAAAAGGTTTTAATTTGTTGCCTACCTCTATGTGCCATGCTTTTACCTTTTATTCATGTTACCTGATCTATCTATTACAATATATAAAAGCTGAAATGTTGATAAAAATTATAGATGTGCCATTTTGCCGCCAATGTATCATCTGAATAACTGCTGGGCTTTTACTGCGTTTGTGGGTGCTTATTTTGAAACTGAGAGTCATTACACATAATTATTATCAAATCAGTTTCAATTTCAGATTGAGGTCCGAAGTTGGGGTTTATAAAAGGAATCTTGGAAAGAGTTGGAGGACACAATTCACTACGCTTACCATCTTTGGGACCGTTAGCCTCTTTATTGCTATCTCTTGTAATATTCCTCTATCTTTTATTTCTTACCCTTGTAATATACCATTACTTTTGTCTTGTAATATATCATCTACTACTACTTCTCTTGTTATTGTATCTCTTTTCTTTTCTAATGTAAAAAAGTTGTGCTAGAATTGTATCTGAATCATTTTGATGAAGAGTATAGTACTATAGTGTAATCCAATTCGTCAAATTCTTATCAAATAAGTTGGTATAACATAAGAAATTATCAAGCTCTTACGAAAAGAGTTGTAACAGGTAAGAAAGTGACAAATTCTTACCAAGTTATTAGGTAGAACATAATCATTTTAACAAATTAATAAAAACATAGTACTTGAAGGCAAAACGGTTCTCGTTCCGGGTCATATCTGAGCAATTTTCAATACCTTTCGCGTAGATATCTCTTGTGCAGCTTAAGCATCGGCACAAGACACTACAAAACAAGGGAAAACAAGGTAAAAAGTTAATTGGTTGAACATAAGAATTGTCAACTTCTTACCAAACGATTTATAGAGAAGATAAGAAATTGACAAATTATTACAAAGTGGATCTGTCAAATTCTTACCAAATAAATTGATATAACATAAAAATGTAAGAAATCCACAAATTTTTACTAAGTTATTTGGTAGAAAGTAATCATTTTGACAAATGCGCAATAAGTTAATGAGCAATTAGCAATCAAACAATACATAAGAAAACACATAGATTGCCCAGGCAATCAACACAACAATCTTAGTCAACCAATCAACATTGCATGGAACTGACATAAATTTCCTAGAAGCTCAACCAAACTCGGCTACATAAAAGATGAGTGCAGAAACAACATAAACTCCCTAGAAGCTCAACCAAAACTCGACTACATAATAGGTAAGAAATTGAATTTCTTACCTACTCTTGTTAAGAATTCGTATTTCTTACCATTCGTAACTTGGTAAGAAATTTTAATTTCTTACCTATTAATTGATACTTGGTAAGAAAATTTCAATTTCTTACCTATTTTTATTGTATGAATTCGTATTTCGTACAATCATTTTCAATCCATTTCAAGCACTCATAACTAATCCAAGCACCCATTTCGTACAATATGTTGCCGAGTTTATATAATTAATTCAAAACCCTCTAATACACCAAATAATCTAACAAATCAATGCATCAACTTCAAAAATACTCATAAAAGTTCAGCCAATGAATTAAATGGAAGAAACGACGCATCCAAAGAAGAAACAACAATCCAGAAAAATGAAAAAAAAAACATCAAATAAAAAAAATTATATTCTAATTTGTGGGTTTCGCACTAATGATAGAATCAACTTTAATTTATATCATAAAGTGATCCCAACAACAGGTCAGTAAATACATATATGTAATTGAGCATGTTGTGCATTTATTAAAAATTAATCTTAAAAAGATAAAACTGAACCAAATACTAAAACAGTAAACAACTAAAATCATATAAAATACACACACACACACTCACCACAAAACAAAGAAGCAAATGCACAAAAATCAATCAATCTCACGTCGCAACACACCGCAGACACAAAACTCAGAAAGCCCATTAATTTACTTGCACCTAAAGCAAACATCTGTTACAGATTTGTAATTGCTGCAACTATTATGCGACCGAGATGAAGGAGGAGAGCAGCATCAAGAAGAACAAGGAGGAAACGTCAGCCGCCGCGGAGAAGAGTGCTAGAACCGGGACCGCATCGGATGTTAATTTAATTAAATACATATATATTAACATAATTCATCGCAGATCTTAAAGTGGAAACATATCTGAGAATTATACCTATTTGCATAGATCTGGCGGAATTTGAGTAGAGGTTAAGATTTTCCACGCACTAGATCTCTGCACATGAGATCTAGTTCTTGAGAGTATACCTCGAGATCTTCTAGAGTATATTTCCTAGCAAGAAGAATTCGGTGTGGGCAGAATTCCTTCTTCTCTTCCTACTCAGAACCGCCGCCTCCCACTTCACAGAATGTGATTCTGTGAAATTACATGTGTTACGTATATGAACCACTTCTCTATTATTTATAATAATAAGTTGAGAGAATAGTGGGCTAGGGTTAGGTTATTGGGCCAGGCTATGCTCTGTTGGGCTACTCCAAGGATCTTAAGGAGGATTTGGACTGAGCCTCCCAATATAATTAAATAGTCCAAGTATTCTCCAGGCTCGAATACTTTATTTAATTATATTAATATTATAGTCATTCCACTAAAGTAAAATAATATTGTACTACCGTCTATTTCCCAATTATTACATACCGGACTCCTTTTTGAATTATATTATTTCTCGTGTTTAAGATATCGCATATCCATTAATTAATTTAAGCTACTGATAGCTTTAATTAATTAATCTCTAAACCGAGAGCAGTACCCGCTCGACCTCATTATTATACCGGAATAAATTCCACTTGCAAGATTTGATATAATAATCATTAGAGCGCCTCAAGGGGACATCATCAACTCGGATCATTTAGACACGATTTCTAGCTATAATATTAATTATCATAATTATAATATTATTACCCAAAATATCTAGATTATTTGAGTTGCGATAACTCTCACTCATTGATAAATCAAAGTAACAATAATTATAATTATACAACTAAATATTATGACAACTAGAATTAAGAAATAATAATCGTCTAAGATGTCAAATCCTTTATTAAGTCAGTATAAAAGGATTTATCTCACCGCGATCTTGTTCGATGCAAGTGGATGCATAAGTATAAGCTAATAGTCAAGACCAGCTAATATCAAGCATTATACTACAACCTTAACAAGTAATTTGTCCAAGATTACTTAGGTTGCGAACACCATTTAATTATATAAGAATATGATAATATGATCTTGCGTGTGACTACCCACACCATATTACCTATAATATATAGTACCAGACGTTTATTTGCATAACCATAACACGAATTAATATGAAAAACATATGACAATATTTATTTCCATAAAACAGGAAGATATAGTTAATATACGTGCATAAAAGTATGCTTTGCAATATATAACCCCAACAATCTCCCACTTATACTCAAAGCATGCTTTTAAGTATACCACTACACTAAATTCTCTTCCAGTTATACTCAAAGCAGTGCTGCCATACATCTGATTCCCTTTCCCTTCACGTACTTATCGAAAAAATTCGATGGCATGCTTTTCGTGAAGGAAACCGTCATGGTATCTTCTGACGTAATCTTTGACATCACAATGTCTCCTCTCATTAAGATTTCTCGTAATATAAAGTACTTCTTTTTTATGTGTTTACCAGCCTTATGGTCTTGTAGTCCCTTTGAATTTGCTACTGCACCAGAATTGTCACAATAGATTATGATCGTCTAAGGCAAATTCAGAATCATATCCAAGTCCAACAAGAAAATCTGGAGCCATCTGGTCTTTCAACTAATGGCTCCACCTCCTAGTATAAAACACATCATGAGGTAGACTTTCGAAAAATTCCTATCTGATTGGAAATCAATATAACCCAATGGGAATAGACTGTTAGACTAAAAGATCAACATATAATCTCGTGTCCTTGATTATATTCTTTACAGTAGTCTAGTGCCCTTGACCAGAGATAGATTGGTATCTGGAAACCATGCCAACGGCATAACATATATTAGCCCTGGTGTAAAGCATATCATACATGAGGCTTCCTATTGCAGAGGCATATGGAACCGCCTTCGTGTCATCTATCTATTTCTGTGTCTTAAGACACATTTCTTTAGATAAACAAACTCCTTGTCAAAATAGCAAGAAGCCTTTCCTAGAGTTTTCCATGCTAAAACACTTTACTACCGTATCAATATAAGGCGCTTGTTAAAAGCACAACATTCTCTTTTTACGATCACGAAAGATCTTAATCCCAAGAATGTGAACAACTTCATCCAAGTCCTTTATATTGAATATTTTGGACAACCATATCCGTACGTCCGATAACTATTCCACGTTGTTGCCAATCATGAGTATGTCATCAACATACAGTATTAGAAACATCACAACATTTCTATTGCACTTCTTATACACACAACTCTCATAATCACACTGAATAAATCCATATGACTGGATTACATCATCAAAAATGTGTATTCCAAGACCGAGATGCTTGCTTAAGTCCATAAATGGATCGCTTAAGTTTGCAAACCAGATGTTCATCCCCTTTGGCAATGTATCCCTCTGGTTGGCGCATGTAAATGGATTTCTCAAGACTACCATTTAGAAAATGGTCTTGACGTCCATTTGCCAAATCTCCAAATCTATATGAGCCACAATGGCTAAGAGAATCCGGATCGACTTAAGCATAACAACAGGTAAGACTTTCGCCATAAGCCTAGCTTTAAAGGTCTCAACCTTACCATCAGATCCTCTCTCTACATTTGTAGATTCCCTTATGCCCAAGGGGAGTTACCCTTTAAGGTAGTTTCTACAACGTCATAAACATTTCATGCACGGATTCAATTTCAGAATCCCTCGCAACTCACCAAAGCTGTGCATCTTTCTCTTAGATTACCTCTATAATGGCATCTTCACCTGGTAAGATGCCCAAAGATTCTCCCAGATACAACCATCTTTCAGGTTGGAAGATGATTCTCCCACTGCAACAAGGCTCTACCTGAGAGTTTGTGTTAATGTCAACATGTGGTGCAGTTCGTGGTGTAACATCTAGTACGGGTGGTTCTGGCACCGCCTTTTCCCCTCATTTCTAAAATGATCTCACTAGTAGGTTTATAACTATTCACATAATCCTCTTCCAAAAATCAAGCATTTGTGCTAATTCTGATCTTTTGGACTATAGGACTATAGAATAATAGACCACCTATCGTTCCCTTAGGGTATCCTACAAACAACCATATTTCAATACGAGGTCCTAAAAGGACCAAGCTTAGAACATATGTCGTTGTTTCCAAACCCTAAAATGTAAAAGCTAAATCAAAATAGCCCATCATCAACCAAAACATTTCTCCGAGTATTCGGTTCCTTCGTCCCGCCATGCCACATTGATGTGGCATTCATGGCGCAGTAAGTTGGGATGTGATCCCGGCTTTTGACACGTGTTTCAAGAATTCGCCGCTAAGGTATTCATCAAATATATCCAAACCTTGATTAATCATCAATAAATGATGAAGTACTCGTTGCCACCCCTAGCTTGTTCCGAAATTGGACCACACACATCCGTATGAATCAAATCCAACATATTTTATGATCTATTGCCCTTGGATCTTAGAGTGACCAAGACTTTAGATATCAGATATATGTATGATTCATACTAGAAGGTTCTTTACATTTACAGAATTAATGTTGTGCTATTAATTGCAGTTTACGCACAACTGATGTACGTCTCCCACTGCATTGACCGCCATTTTCGTAACGTCTCCCACTGTGATGGTAATCTCAACTGCATTAACAAATGCATAAGATATATATTGACCATTGCCTCCATTCAAATGAGGACAGGCCGCCATAATTTGTCTTTTCTGCTTGCAATGGTAACACTTTCCTCTTGGTTTCTTTATCCCACCTTGAGTAGTTATTCACCTTCTGAGCGCTACTTCCTCAACAGCCACCACCTTGCTTCTTCTTCCTTTAACCATCCTTTGGTTTAAAAGGTGTAGAAGTTGTGGTGATCAATACTTGAGAACCGGTTTGAAATATCTCAGCATTGATGAGTTTATTGAGCAATTCGGTTAACTTATACATGAATTGATTCATGTTATAGTTGCGCCAAAACACATCAAAAACTCATAGGGAGTGATTCTATTATGATATCGACCTGAGTTTCCCCATCGATTTCAGCACCTAGAACCTCCATTTTATTAAGATAACCGATCATCTTAAGAACATGGTCCCTAATCGGAGTACCTTCAACCATTTTCATCGATAAAAGAATATTTTGTTGAACTTGGTATCCATGATGACTAAACATTTCCGTGAAACTAAGCTTCACACTATTTAGGTATACTCTCCTTAGTTGGCACATAAGGACATTCCTCAGTAAGGACAAACTTGTGTTTGTTAGTAGTTAAGACAATGTCCAAGTTACATTTCCAATCGTGATAATTGGAACTCTCGAATTTGTTTTTCATTGAGTATTTCAAAAAGTGAACCAAAAAACATAGTATAGTTTGGAAATAAAATAACATATAACTATAAGTCATATCCTTTTGAAGCATAATTATATTGTAAAAATCTTAAAACAATATAAATGCAACCCCCGACTCCTTAAGATTTTATATGCAAGCCACGATGGGTGGACGTTTACATATAATTTCTTAAGTAGGTTTTTATGCCTTTAATTTCATTATCCGATCAACATTTCGCCTTATGATTGATAAAATTAGCAGTCGGTCACCCCTAGCCATGCAAATTAATTAATTACCTTTCCGAAGGAAAATAATTAATTAGATTATATCTAAGTGAACACCATAATTTAATATACCGAAAAATCCAATTTTATAAGAATAACCCTACCGTAGGGAGGTGATATCGATATAAAATTATTTTTCTATATTATCCATTTAAGAAGTTTAAACTAATGAAATTCATAATTAGCATCTCCGTAGGGAAGAAGACTCGTGTCAGCGCCAATGTTAATTAATTCATTTTTAAACCAATTATGGAGGCTAGATTAATTAAAAAAATTTAAAAATACAAAATTAGAAAATTAAAGTTAATATTAAAGCACTTAGTAATTTAAATCAAGGTTTTTAATCAATTCTCAAGCATAGCATATAAATAATTATCGCAAATAATTAAACATACATGCCTTTCATCATCAACAATAAAATCACATGATAATAAATAAATAAAAATTTATCCAATTATCATAGCCTTCGATTTCTTGTACGGGCTTGAGAAAACTGAAGTAGGTCAATTTGGGGCTAAAGATCATAAAAACAGACCAAAGTTTGGGCCTAGGGCTCGGCCCATACGAATCTGGGCCTGACTTGTGAACACGGGCTGAGAAACGGGCCGTGACCCGGCCCGTTAGGGTATGAAACCCTAACCCATCACCAAAACCCTAGCCCCCCAACTTCAGCCGCCGTTGCTGCTCCTCAGGCCGCCACCACCGCCGCCGTTTGTCACATGGGGTCGAGGAGACGTTGCCGGAGACTCCCACTGGACCCGCCACCACCGGAGCTCGCCGGAAAAAGGGGCAAGGAGCCGCTGCACAGATGCCGCCGTCGCTAATCGCGACTCCAACTTCTGCGGTTGCAGTTCGTGAATCCGAGGTCGAGGAGACTCGCCGGAGTCTCTCACTGACCGTGACATCACTGGAGCATTGCCGGAGACGCGCCGGAAACGGCGTAAAGTAGCCGCCGCTGATGTTCCTCCCGCCGTGCCTCCGACTTCCGATCACCTCCGCACGACCAGCATCAAGGGAGAGTCGCGGTGGGCTGCTGTGTCTCCAGCGTTGAATTGCAGTTGCGATTAGGCTCAACCCATCGCGCTGCTATTCCACCAACAAAGCAATGCCGACTTCCAGCCATAGCCGCTGCCGTTCGATGCGACAGCAGCTTTGCGCTGCTGCTCCCGTTGCCATCGCGCGCCTTCTCACCCGCCGCCCGACTTGCAGAAGTCGCCGTGGCTGCTGCGATGCTGGAGGTTAGTGGCATTCATGATGGAATGAATCCCATCGTTCCACTAACCGCCGTCGCAGCACCACCGATGCTTCTCTTCTGATTTTCCCGCTGCTGCTGCTCATTTCCAGGTGCGCTGCCGCCGTTGAGGAGCACGCCCAGCATCTGCTGCAGTCTCGGTGAACCAAGGCAGCCACGATCAGGTTGAAAATCCCACCCGTGGTGCTCTTCACCACAGCACAGGCGCGTCTCCCGCAATCCACGCGCACCTGCCACTGCTGCAGCTACGTCCTCGCCATCGAGGATGACGATCGGCTGCTGCTGTGGTGCCGACGAGGTGGAGATTGCAGCCATAGTCACCGTGCTCCTCGCCGCCATAGCGCCACCGTGTCGCCCCGACGTCGTCTCCTTTGTTCATGGTGGCTCATTGATCAAGTTACAAGAATTTTGAATTTACAATCAAAATTACAAAAATTTACGAAAACAAAATTCTAATCTGACACGATCAACCGGCTAATTTTATACAAAACTAAAATCATGAACATTCATATTACCATGACAATTGGATCTTTGCAAAAATGAGTTAATTGCATCCAATACAAATAATACGAAAACATATAATCACAATTAATTAAATCAATTGGTACTAATTGCTACAATCGAAACCGCATCGGATGTTAATTTAATTAAATACAGATTATATTAACATAATTCATTGCAAATCTTAAAGCAGAAACAAATCTGAGAATTATACCTATTTGCATACGCAATAGATCTCTGCACACGAGATATAGCTCTTGAGAGTAAACCTTGAGATCTTCTAGAATATTCCCTAGCAACGACAAGAATTCCGTGTGGGCAGAATGCCTTATTCTCTTCCTACTCAGAACCGCCGTCTCCCACTTCACAGAATGTGATTCTGTGAAATTACGCGTGTTACGTATATGAACCACTTCTCTATTATTTATAATAATAATAAGTTGAGAGAATAGTGGGCTAGGGTTAGGTTACTGGGCCAGCCTATGCTCTGTTGGGCTACTCCAGGGATCTTAAGGAGTATTTGGACTAAGCCTACCAATATAATTAAATAGTCCAAATATTCTCTAGGCCCGAATACTTTATTTAATTATATTAATATTATAGTCATTCCACTAAAGTAAAATAATATTGCACTGCCGTCTATTTTCCAAATTATTACATACCGGACTCCTTTTTGAACTATATTATTTTCCGTGTTTAAGATATCGCACGATGTTGGGATATAATGTTAAGAGGGAACTTGAATCAAGTTAAATAAACAATTTGTTTTTATTTGATTCCAAAACCCTAAGTAGAATATTTCTCTTGCTATTTTTGATGAATCTAGACAAGTTTTTATTAGCAAAGTTTACTTGTTAGGAAGCTTTATTTTAGTCTAAGAAGCGTTGAGAATGGAGTAGTCAAAGCTCGCCAGCGTTAGTAAGCGAAGCGGCTTCAGCAGTGAAAGCGCAACAGTAAAATTCAGACAGCGTCATGGGGACACTTCAGATAAAGATGCTTAGAGCAAGCTTCCGTTCTGTGAAGGCGAAGCGCACTCAAGTTAGTTCACTCAAAGCGCCTCTGATACTGAACTATACTCAAAGCGTCAATCAGTGCAAGTATGACATGTTTGACTCACAGAATCCAAGTTTGAATTTCAAACTTTCGGATGTCTGACACCTCACCAAACAAAGCTTACATGTCGTCACACCATTGCACAACGGATGCGGTTACAGTCTGGAAAGTCAAGGTAGGTGAAAGTCGTCATACCTCTAGGTGCGGCGGACATCCCCTCCTAGTTCTGACAAAGCTGAAAAGAGACCGACACCCCAACTTGTCCGAATCCGAAGATTAAGGAACAAGCAACCTCTTCTCTCTCAACGGGAAGTAGGGTTCCTTGCTATAAATAGAAGGAGTTGCACACACACTAAACAACGCACGTACAAATAATTCAAGCATTTTACATTTGCAAGAACTCAAGCAAATTTCTTTCACGTCCTTAGTTCTTTCAAAGCACTTCACATTAGTGTGTCCTTAAGAACTCGATTCTTAAGTATTGCAACTACCTCACTTTCTAGGTTCAATCTCGTATATCCATAGCCTAGACTCTTGAGAATCCTTATCCCTTTACTTGTGATTTCATTGTAAAGGATTCTCATACTTACGAAAATCCAAAACCCCAAAACCCAATTCTAGAGTGAATAGATTGAGTTGTAAGGTTGCCGAGCTTTTTGTGAAAGAGTGTGTTGTTGTAAGGTTTCTAGAGAGCCAATAAAATCTTTGAGGATTCAAGTGCAAGTTTGTTACTAGCCTTGAATCACTTCCCGTTGGAAGTATAAAACAAGGAGTACCAAGAGAAGGTATTCATCCCGTCGAGGATAGAGTGGATGTAGGAGAGGTGCTCCGAACCACTATAATTCGTTTGTCTCCTTACTTTAAGTTATTAATCGTTTTAATTATTTGCACACACACACACACGCTTTAAATAACAAACTGGTATTAATTGCAAGAAAAACTTAAGTCTCACCACATTCCGCACAATACTCACACGAGCGAGAAGCTTCGAAAGCTTCACTATGCATTCGAAGCGTCTACTCGATAAAAGACTGAAAAACGAAAGAGAAGTTAAACACCTCTCAACACACGTATTCACCCCCCCCCCTCTACGTGTGTTAGTCACTTTCGGGACCAACAAGTGGTATCAGAGCAGGGGTTCTAGCTAACCTCTGTTTCTGAATACTGATAACGCGAAAGCGCTATAGTAGGCCTACGTGAACTGATCTTTCTAAAAATCTTGTATTTAAAACCCCACTCACTGCATATTGCATTATTCTAATTTTTTTCTTCAAAGATGTCTTCCTCAGCACAACTTCCTCAGTTCTCGATAGAGGGCTACACCATGTGGAGCTTCCGTGTGGAGTCTCATCTCTCTTCACTTCATGAACACATGCATGAAGTTATCGAGAAATGACCCATCATTATCATGAAATGCCTGATGAGGAACCGTGAAAAGGAGAAAGCCGTAGACCTTGACGGCAACCCAGTTAACGAGGAAGAAAACGCTTCCACTGATGTCTATGTTGTGAAGCCAAGAGAATAATTTACGGCCAACGATTTCAAAGCTGACAATCTAGACCGTGTGGCGCGCAACGTAATTCAGTCAACCATCCCTGACGCCTATCTTCCAAGAATAATGAAATGCAAAACGGCGAAGGAAATGTGGGAAACTCTTGCCCTAATCTCACAGGGCACAGAGAAAATAAAGGGAAACAAACTCTCTGTACTTATGCAGGAGTTTGAAGCTCTCACAATGAAACCCAATGAGAGCATGGAGTCCTTCGAGACTCGGGTATTAGGGATCACCACTACTGTGGCTTCCCTAGGTAGAGATCTCACTTTCAAAGAGATCAACCAAAAGGTGGTACACGCTCTGTATGGAAAGTGGCAGACCATGAAGGAACTCTTCCTCTCATAAAAGGAACTAGGAACGATGTCTCCAGAAATGATGTTATCCGAATTTAAAGCAATCGAGTTTGACCTATCCAAAAAGGCACTTCGTGAAAATAAGGAAGAGATTTCAGCAAAATCAAAGGGTCTGGCTTTCAAAGCTGTAGTAGAAACCACCACGATTGAAGCCGACGTTTCTAATACCATTGTCGCAGAAATGTCAAGGGAAGAACTGGAGGATTACGCTCTCTATCTTGTTAGAGGGTATAATAACTCCAACACTAGAGCGGCCAAGTATAAAAGATTCTACAAATCCCAAGGCCAGAGCTCGCTCTTCACCCCACGTGATGGGAAGAGGGATGACAAACCTGCAGCCATCCCTAGAGATAAAGCTAACATTAAGTGCTTCGAGTGCCACAAAATGGGGCACTACAGGAATGAATACCCGAAGTTCTCGAACAAGGAAAAAGACGAAGTCAAAGCTCGTCGCGAAGATAGCCGTCGCGCTCTAGTAGCCGACACCCCCGTTGAATCCAAAAACCCATCAATCATGATGAAGATCAATTCACAAATGATGAATACGAGTATGATTATGGTTGCATGGCAATAGAAGCTGAAATGGAGGAGGTAAATATTTCTGATCCTAATACTCTTCCATTATCACTAGGTAGTGAATATGGTGACGGTGAGAATGAGGCTTTCAGTTTGGAAGGTGATCTCTTTGACGACTATTTAGAGTTGCTCAAGAATCACGAATCTTTACAGGAAGTTCTTGTTCGGTTCAGAAAAGAGAACAACAGATTAGCCAATACACTCGAGTCCAAGGAAAAGGACCTATTCGAGTTGATGGCTAAGTTCGATGATCTTTTTGAACGCCACCAACATACCATATCCACTTCCAAGGAACGCAAAGCGACTCTCGATCGTCTCAATAGTGCTTCTGTAGCTATTGAAACGATTGAAAGTTCTTTCAGACCCTCAAAAAGTTTGAAAGGAATCGGCTTTGGTTCTACCCTCACAGCTTCATCCGATGCTAGTACCGAAGTGTTATTGAAAAGCATCAAAGCTAATCAACACGCTACTAGCAAAGGAAAAGAGTTAGTCAGGTTTGTGGCTGAAACTTCAAGGCATGCTTCCAAAGCGTCTTTAAAGATTCAACACGACGCTTTGAGAAAGTCAAAGACTGGAAAGCCTAAATGCCTTAAACATAATTTAAAACGTGTCCAGTCTGCGACAAGCCTAAAGTGTCAACAAGAGCGTAAAGTTGACTTGAAAAACTTCACAACTCATGGAGGAACTCAAGTACGCTTTATCCCCGACGCTTCACATAACTTTTACGATCGAAATCTCATTGATCATTTTACACAAAGTGAAAGCACTCCTTCACGCTTTCAGAGAATGAGGAACCGTAAGCGCTTTCACTATTACACACACAATTACACTCAGGGTTTTTCCATTAAACAAAGCCCTATTTGCTTCGTTCAGGATCTCGAGATGGGAGTCACCCTCTCGGTGAATCCAACTTGAGTTTCCAAAACCACTAACAACAGGGAACCCAATGCAAATTGGGTACCTAAAAATTGTTGATCTTATAGATCAAAGCGGCAAACTCGAAAAATGGGGACAAGAGGAAGGAAGAAGTTGTTTGGTACCTAGACAGTGGATGTTCGCATCACATGACGGGTGAACGATCTTTCCTCGACAAGTTTGTCATAAAGTCGAGTCCAGATGTAATTTTCGGTGATGATGCTAAAGGCATTACCATCGGATATGGTACTTTCAGCGTTGGAAATATGAGACTCCCTAACGTCTCATATGTCCAAGGCCTCAAACATAATTTACTATCTATTTCTCAATTTTGTGATAACGGGTACATGGTAGAGTTTATCTCTAACCAGTGTGTTGTGAAGAACAAAGCGTCCATGCAGGTTGTTCTTATAGGTATTCGAAAGCAAAATGTGTACGTAGCCAACTGGAACAGCTGCGAAGTTAGAGCCTGCCTCATCGCTAGAAGCACCTCGGAGATTGAGTGGTTATGGCATCGTCGCCTCAACCACTTGAACTTAAAAATAATGAACAAGATCTCCCGAAAGAGTCTTGTTCGAGATATTCCTAATGAAGTCTTCAACAAAGATATTATATGCCAAGCCTGCCAAGAAGGCAAGCAGATCAAGAAATCCTTTCAAAGCATTGAGGGACATGGCTCATCCAGAATTCTAGGGCTCCTTCACATGGATCTCTTCGGTCCTATCACACCTGTCACCTTGAGTGGAAGAAAGTACGCACTTGTAGTCGTGGATGATTTCTCACGCTACACCTGGGTACTAATTTTATTCAAGAAAAAGGATACGCTTCAGGAGATTCCAAAGCTCCTAAAGCAACTGACGGTAGAGAAATGGCTGACTGTGGTGAAGATACGCTCCGATAAAGGAACTGAATTTCTCAATCAATTCATCGAAGCATATTGCACAGAGAATAGGATTCTTCATCAGACTTCTGCAGCTCGCACTCCACAACAAAACGGCGTTGCAGAGCGCCGGAACAGAACCATCAAAGAGGCTGCACGATCTATGCTCGCAGATGTCCAACTACCAAAGAAATTCTGGGGAGAAGCAACTTTCACCGCTTGCTATACTCAGAATCGCTCTCTAATCAACACATGCCACGACAAAACCCCATATGAATTATGGAAAGGGAGAACTCATACTCTCTCTCATTTACATATTATTCACAACAATAATAAAACACACTTGAGAGTGTTCGATAGTAAAGCCGATACGGGAATCTTCCTTGGATATTCCCGTACAAGCAAAGCCTATCGAGTCTATAATTGTCAAACTCTTGTTGTGGAAGAAACACCACTTTCAAGACTCCACAGGTACAGATAAATACTGAAAGCATGAATGGAGTTCCTGAAAGCGTAAACGCGATTCGAGAAGCATATTCAGGACCAATGACGCGCTCTACCTCAAAGCAACTAGATCTGGTGGATGCTTCGGTAGAAGAAGAGATTGAAGACGGAGTTGAAGCAATGGAGCAGGATCTCAATAAGCTCTCTCTCGATAAGGGAGAACCAAACTCGAGAATAGCTGATCCTCTGACCTCATTGGTTCTAAACTATGAGGAAGCTCCATCCAGTCCAGTGGGTTGTGATCAAGGAAATGGTGATGATCACACACCACGCTCTGAGACAGATGATATGGAGGCTCTCAACCAGAAGAAGCTTTGGTTGAGGTATCATCCCCAAGAAGTTGTTCTAGGTGACCCTAGCCAGGGCGTCAGGACTAGAAGTACCTTATTTCATGGTGAGAGTTGCCTGTTTAGCTGCTTCCTAGCAAACACCGAGCCTTCATCGGTGGAGGACGCTCTAAATGATTCAAATTGGATAACTGCCATAGAAGAGGAGCTAAACGAATTCGCTAGGAATGGCGTTTGGTACCTAGTGGATCGACATTCTCATCAAAGCGTCATCAGTACCAAATGGGTCTTCAAGAATAAGACCGATGAGAGCGGCAACGTCGTTCGTAACAAAGCTCGCTTGGTCGCGAAATGATATTGCCAGGAGGAAGGCATCGATTTTGATGAGACCTTCGCTCCCGTAGCTCGTCTCGAAGCCATCAGGATGTTCCTTGCATATGCCGCATCCAAGAAGTTCAAAGTGTATCAAATGGATGTGAAGAGTGTCTTCCTTAATGGTGACTTGAAAGAGGAAGTGTACGTCGAGCAGCCCCCAGGCTTTGAAAAGAGTGATCAAGTGTACCGGCTCGTCAAAGCGGTTTATGGCCTCAAGCAGGATCCCAGAGCGTGGTACGCGACTCTTTCAAACTTCCTAACTGAAAGTGGCTTTAAAAAAAGGGAAGGTAGATCAAACCCTCTTCACTATCAACAATGGTGAAGACATGCTTTGGGTACAAATCTACGTCGATGACATTATCTTTAGCTCTCCAAATCAAAACTTGAGTGACAAATTTGCGGGTTTGATGAAGAGAAAGTATAAGATGTCGATGATGGGGCTGATGACATGCTTTTTGGGATTGCAAGTGAAGCAAGCGAGTCGTGGAATCTTCATCAATCAAGCCAAGTATACTCATGATATGCTCACTAAGTTTGGTGTTCAAAATTGCAAGAGCATCAAGATACCAATGAACACCAACTTCAAGATAGATCCGGACTTAGATGGCAAGTCAGTCAATGCTACGGACTATCGTATGTTGATTGGCTCTCTGCTCTATCTTACAGCTAGCCAACCCGACATTACTTTTGTTGTAGGTGTCTGTGCTAGATTTCAAAGAAATCCAAAACAAACGCCATTTGGAGGGAGCTAAGCGCATTCTTCGATACCTTAAAGGGACCATCAACTTAGGTCTTTGGTATCCGGCGGAAGATGATCCCACGCTTAGTGGCTACTCCGATGCCACTTTCGGTGGATGCAAAGTTGATAGGAAATCAACAAGTGGAACGTGTCAATTCATTGGCAACAAGTTGGTTTTGTGGTTCTCCAAGAAACAAACTAGTGTTGCCACCTCTACCACTGAAGCGGAATACATGGCTACGGGAAGCTGTTGTTCACTAATTCTTTGGCTAAAGCAGCAGTTAAAGGAAGCTAGTGTTCCCATCCTTTTGCCCAAGTCCTCGGCGCTCTCCTGGCACAAGGCCTCTTGAAGCCGGATCAGCCGAATATTACTCTGCCAGGGGCCGGCAACCAAAGCGCCCACGTACAGTCCGCTCCCACTCGCCCTATTTTTGATGCTGCCAAAAAGGGGGAAGCGACTGGGACGCCAAGTACGACTAGGATGCCAAGTGGTCAACCCGCAACGGCAACTAAGGACGCTTCCAACAAAGTGGAAGCACAGAAGAAGGGGGAAGCGGAGCAGCAGGTGATCATCTTGGATGAGCCAATCGTTGCCGCTCCAATTCAAGCAGTGTCAGCGGCGCCACAGAAAGAAAAACGCAAGAACAAAGTGCCTGCTGATACCAACCCCAAAAAGAAGATAAAACTGACTCCCGCTACAATGACCAAGGAGGCTGGAGCATAACACAAATTCCAAGAGGAGTTGGACGTGATTTTGCTGCATAAAAAGAATTTCCACCTCCGAAGGTATCTGTTGAAGAACACTCCGACCGACGACGCAGAAAAGGAATGCCTGGAAGTGATGGCAAAATATAAAGTAGTGTCGGAGTGCCGGGATGAAGTTTTCAATGAACAGGTGGTGACGGACTCAGATAAAGCGCTTCATCTTTTGAAAATGGAAGCGCTTGAAGGAAAAAGAGCTTTCGTCGAGGGTCTGCGGACAGCTGATTTTGAGAAGTGCAGGAAGCAGTTGTTTGCCAGGGACGAATCCGATAGGAAGAGGCTGAAGGATGAAGCTCCTAATGCCAAGTTTGTTGATAAGATTATTCCAACTGACCTCAAGGAGGAGTGGAATGATGCCAAGGTGAAGTTCGTCAAACGCTTCTACTACTGGCAAGGCTTTCGCACTGAATACGCCATGGATTGCTTTGTTGCATACATGGATCACTACAAAGCCTCTCTCTTCAACAAAATTTTGGAGTTGGCAGACGGAGTGACTCTCAAACCGCCAAAGAAAGAGAGCTACAAACTTCCACTCATTGGAGGCGCTATTCCTGATGAAGAAGCAATCAGAAAGGAGATCGATGAATGTGCTCAATGGCTTGAAGATAACGATCATCCTAACCGCTCTCTAGCTGCCATCAAGGATAGAGTCTACAATGCCTATGGCATGATCCCTTCTGTCCCTCGAAAACGCTTCAAATAGATCTCATTGTATTGGTATCAACTCCTTATCTCACTAATACAATGAAATCCTTTACCATCATCTTAAGACAATTTCTCATTGTCTTTATTTTGTTTACGCTTTCAGATTAACTGCTATAACTGCATTACTATTGCGTTTTTTGCCTAACCTACTCTTCTTATACTTAGCCTAGAATTATCTAGATTTGTGTAAGCACTTGACGTCAGGTTTTGGCATCATCAAAAAGGGGGAAATTGTTGGGATATAACAATTTGTTTTGATTCGATTCCAAAACCCCAAGTACAATATTTCCCTTGCTATTTTTGATGAATCTAGACAAGTTTTTATTAGCAAAGCTTACTTGTTAGGAAGCTTTATTTTAGTCTAAGAAGCGTTGAGAATGGAGCAGTCAAAGCTCGCCAAGCGTTAGTAAGCGAAGCAGCTCTGGCAGTGAAAGTGTAACAGTAAAATCCAAACAGCGTCATGGGGACACTTCAGATAAAGATGCTTAGAGCGAGCTTCCGTTCTGTGAAGGCGAAGCGCACTCAAGTCAGTTCACTCAAAGCGCCTCTGATACTGAACTATACGCAAAGCGTCAATCAGTGCAAGTATGACATGTTTGACTCACAGAATCCAAGTTTAAATTTCAAACTTTCGGATGTCTGACACCTCACCAAACAAAGCTTACGTGTCGTCACTGCTGGAACTGCTGCTTGAAAGTATTCCTTTTTCCCACAGGATCTTCGAATTGGATGTGATAATTTAAATGTAACTAAATCACATAATCGAGTTTAGAATGTTATACCTCAGATCTGTGCCGACGGAGTAATCTACAGGTCTAGATTACTGAGGTGTGATCCCTTTCCTCGAAGTTCTTCAACTGTGTGGGCGTCTAGGAACTTTGGAACCAGGAACTCTCCCTCTGCTGATGATAGGCGCCGATTCTTCTTTCAGAAACTTAGGTTTTTGAGAATCTCCTCCTCCTTATTTATAAGAGGAGGGGGCGCCACTTTCCTTGTCCACTAAGTCACGGGCTTTAATTAATTAAAGCCCGGTTTAGTTAATAATTACTGGAACAAATTCTAATTAAATATAATTAGAATTAATCCTAATTATTATAAGGAAAATAATATATAATTATTAAATTAATTATTTAATTCCTTAATTAAGAATAAATCTTAATTAATTAGATATTAATTTATTCCATAATTATATAATTAACCAGAGTACAATTATTGAGATCAGATGAACACTAAAAGAGGAAACTGGCGTCCCTTACACTACAGTAGGCGCCACATTAATGGGCTCAAACCCATAATGCCTCTTTTCAGTCCAAAACTGATATCTCTCAATAATACCTTGAATTCTTTCCTGAAGAGCTCTTGGGCCACCCCAGGGATCTATGTACCAGACAGAGTTTAGCCTTACCTAATGAAATAACCATGATCAACCCAGAACATTTATTTCATTAGAGCTGTGATGCATTCCACTAAAGAATCACAACTGAATCACCGCTCTGTCCCAATTTGTAGATTGGGGCTGATACTTTATTTAGAGCTATCCCCGTGTTTAATGACTCCGATATCCATTAATTAATTAGAGCTCCTCTGACTGCTCATAATTAATTAACATCTTATTTTCCTCAAGTAGTACCCGTTCACCCCTTATTATTATACCTGAACTTAATCAGCATGCATGACTTGGTATAATAAACCTTGTGAACTCCCTGAGGGGATATCTCTCAACCTAATACGGACACGGTGTCTCGATATAACTAATTAGACATACTATGTGCCCTCATGTTACCCAAGATGCAAGTCATCGGGGATGCTGCGATAGACCCTTAGCTATACAAGTCAAAGTAACAGTGAACAACACATATATCTCTAATAGCATATCGAGATTAAGATCATATCTCTAAATCCCGAGATCTCTAGTTCTTCACCTATTGCTAGGGTCAGTATCAGAAAAACCTTATCTCACTCGATCCTGTCAATACGTTCCACCGTACCAACATAACTAGCGACTGAGACCCGCCACTACCGTTATGTTGCAGTCTAAACCGATAGTTTTCCCAAGCTATCTCGACTGTGACACTGTTTATATCTCATAATTATTGTCGAACGCTGCGTGATCTCCCTGACACCCGAGCCGTCCACGTGTTCTAAAACATGAGATATAGGGCTTATTCTTATTAATATATTTATTCAGATAGGTGATTGTTACCAGTGGAATACATGTCATATATACTAAAACACGTTTTTGCTTTAGCTATATACAACAACCCCAACAGTCACACCATTGCACAACGGATGTGGCTACAGTCTGGAAAGTCAAGGTAGGTGAAAGTCGTCATACCTCTAGGTGCGGCGGACATCCCCTCCTAGTTCTGACAAAGCTGAAAAGAGACTGACACCCCGACTTGTCCGAATCCAAAGATTAAGGAACAAGCAACCTCTTCTCTCTCAACGGGAAGTAGGGTTCCTTGCTATAAATAAAAGGAGTTGCACACACACTAAACAACGCACGTACAAACAATTCAAGTATTTTACATTTGCAAGAACTCAAGCAAATTTCTTTCACGTCCTTAGTTCTTTCAAAGCGTTTCACATTAGTGTGTCCTTAAGAACTCGATTCTTAAGTATTGCAACTACCTCACTTTCTAGGTTCAATCTCGTATATCCATAGCCTAGACTCTTGAGAATCCTTATCCCTTTACTTATGATTTCATTGTAAAGGATTTTCATACTTATGAAAATCCAAAACCCCAAAACCCAATTCTAGAGTGAAAAGATTGAGTTGTAAGGTTGCCGAGCTTTTTGTGAAAGAGTGTGTTGTTGTAAGCTTTCTAGAGAGCCAGTAAAATCTTTGAGGATTCAAGTGCAAGTTTGTTACTAGCCTTGAATCACTTCCCCTTGGAAGTATAAACAAGGAGTACCAAGTGAAGGTATTCATCCCATCGAGGATAGAGTGGATGTAGGAGACGTGCTCCAAACCACTATAATTCGTTTGTCTCCTTACTTTAAGTTATTTATCATTTTAATTATTTGCGTACACACACACACGCTTTAAATAACAAACTGGTATTAATTGCAAGAAAAACTTAAGTCTCACCACATTCCGCACAATACTCACACGAGCGAGAAGCTTCGAAAGCTTCACTAAGCATTCGAAGCGTCTACTCGATAAAAGGCTGAAAAATGAAAGAGAAGTTAAACACTTCTCAACACACGTATTCACCCCCCGTCTACGTGTGTTAGTCACTTTCGGGACCAACACACGACCATTAATTAATTTAAGATACTGACAGCTTTAATTAATTAATCTCTAAATCGAGAGCAGTACCCACTCAATCTCATTATTATACCGGAATAAATTCCACTTGCAAGATTTGATATAATAATCATTAGAGCGCCTCAAGGGGACATCATCAACTCGGATCACAGAGACACGATTTCTAGCTATAATATTAATTATCATAATTATAATATTATTACCCAAAACATTAAGATTATTTGAGTTGCGATAATTCTCACTCATTGATAAATCAAAGTAACAATAATTATAATTATACAACTAAATATTATGACAACTAGAATTAAGAAATAATAATCGTCCGATATGTCAAATCCTTTATTAAGTCAGTATAAAAGGATTTATCTCATCGCGATCATGTTCGATGCAACTGGATGCATCAGTATAAGCTAATAGCCAAGACCAGATAATATCAAGCATTATACTACAACCTTAACAAGTAATTTGTCCAAGACTTAGGTTGTGAAAACCATTTAACTATATAAGAATATGATAATATGATCTTCCGTGTGACTACCCACATCATATTACTTATAATATATAGTATCGGACGTTTATTTGCATAACCATAACACGAATTAATATGCAAAATATATGACAATATTTATTTTCATAAAACATGAAGACACAGTTAATATACACGCATAAAAGTATGCTTTGCAATATATAACCCCAACAAAGAGATCCTCCGCTGGCCGGTGGGTTGACGATCGAGAGCCGCCGATCCAACGACGGAGGCGTTGCCAGCGGTCGTGCCACCTTCGCCTAGGGTTTCGGCGTTCGGATGCTGCGTGCTTTTAAGAAAAGTGAGAAGGCACGCCGCCGGCCCCCGAAGTCCAGTAAGCGATTCATCGTCTCTGGCGGTGGTGTTCTGCAACAGGTTGCCGATGACGTGGTGGAGTGGAGAAGAAGCAACTGAAGGAGAGAAGAGGATGATGGGGAAGAAATGGCTCTAGCGTGAATATAAAGATAGAGACGGAAAGAGGAGAGAGAACACCCAAAAAGTAAAAGGGTAAATTTTTCCACTCACTTCAAAGTTGATTAAAAATTGTATTTCTAAAGTTTGTAGTCATATATTGTGTTCTTAAGTGTACATAGGTATTCCACACAATTTCCTCTTTTTTCTTCATAAAAAACTATTTTCGTTTTATCATATTATCATGTGAATAAAATAATTCTTTAGCCTTTCCATTAAAAGGAAATTCTTCCGTATTATCTAAGACATACAAAATCAACCATTTCTAAATAGTATAAATCTCAAATAGCAATTCGAATGATCGCGTTCATGGCGGAAAGTGTTCAGGTAAGAACTACATCTGATGGTGTTATTCAACCTGAATATAAGGTTGAAATACCAGAATCATATAGAAATCGCGAACCCCTACAGATATGAGTTATGATGATAGAAGTGTTTACATGCAGGAAAAAAAGATATTCGCAAATAATCAATTGTTAGTTTTCTCCAATTAAATTCAAGCTCGATATCAACTAAGAAAAAATCTATTATTCCTGATATTTAAAAGAAAAAAAAAAGAAAAAAAAAACTATTATTCACGAATTAAAACCAAGTAAAATTTAGCTCGTTTATATGCTGACGAACTTATTCTCCAACTCTCTAAATCAGTTTGTAGTTCCCCTTTCCTCGAAATATATTATAAAAAAAAAAACAATAAAATAAAATAATGTTTCCCTATATTGAAAATTAATCTAATCCAAATTATTTGCTTCGGCTTCCTTTCTCTTAACCAGCTTGATAAAATTATGCACTATGGTTTTGCCTTCGGTAGATATGATACTTTCTGGGTGGAACTGAACTCCCTGCAATTATCAACAAATCACAAAATAAAAATAAAAAATATTAGTCTCAATTTCATGTAATAATGTGATAATATGAAAACACCCAAGGTATCCGGGAAGGAAGCTAATGTCACCTGTAGATGACGGTATACTTTGTGACGAGCAGCCATAACCAAGCCATCTTCAGTCCATGCAGTAATCTCAAGGGCATCATTTGGGAAACTCTCTCTTTCAATGACAAGGCTATGGTATCTACCAGCAGTAAAAGGGCTGAGAAATTTCCAAATAACTGTCAATATTTTGATGTCATTCACCAATTTTATTTTATTTTTTGAAAAATAAATTAAAAAAAAGGGGGAGAAAATTAGAGAATGAAATCCATGATTGCGAAGTTAGGAATAAAAATTCAACAAGATTCACAATTTCAAGTGAAAGTACAGAAAAACCGAACGAGATTGCTTTACATAATAATCTGCGATAAATTCAAGACCATAAAATGCTCGCCCTTTTGATGATAGCATAACATATATAACTACAAATAAATTCAGGACTAATAGGCACTACTGAAATTGAGACGAAGGATATCGAGTAATATGAATGGAAAAAACTGGATATCTTTCCCAGACAGGGAAAATAAATAGTTTTGAATTTCTTCTTATAGTTAATCAAAGTCCGACAGATATGAAAAGGAACTTACTTCGATAAGCCTGCAAACAAGCCATCTTCCCCTCCCTCATTGTAGTAAACAAGAGAACTTTTTCCATGCATAACCCCATTAGGAGATCGAACAATTTTCCCTGTAAAGCATAGAGTCATTTAGAGGGGGAAAAATGAGAAATGGAAACAAAGGAAACAAGCAAATCGAATGTCTGGTAAAAGATATTAACACGTGTGCAAATCTCGGATCAATCATTTTGTTAAAATTAATATTCCTCTGATATGATTATCATTCACTCTTGAAAAAGAAAAGAACCCATACCAAGCAAACTTTGAGGTATGAAAGAAATATGATTGCCATTGGAGTATACGAATTTCATAAAATTTCTTACTGGGAAATACAAAGTTACCTCCAAAAGCTTCGCCAATGCATTGCAATCCCATGCACACACCAAATAATGGTATTGTAGGTCCAAGCTCCAGCACCGTCTGTAATGATATTCCTGAATCTTGAGGTGTACCTGGAAATTTGAAGTGAAGCATGAATATATAACTGAATAATAATGAAGTATAAAGAAAGAAGAGGACATTTAAGGAAAATAAAGTTCTTACCGGGTCCAGGCGATATTAATATACCTCTTGGATTTTTCCTGCAAATGCACATAACAGAAGCTATTAATTACTATATTAATATTCCCATACGATTGGCATTTTCTCTAAATACAAGTCAAAAGACTTTGTGGAATGTTTTTCGATGACAGACAGGGCAAATATCTAACCAATGTAGAAATTCTCTGTTAACTCACAAAAAGATTTAGAATCTTTATCGTCAATCTACAATTCTGAAACGTGGGTTTGATTTTTTCTTATATCAAATCAAACGTGGGTTTGATTTTTTCTTATACCAAATCAAACAAATACGTAGTTAATAGTATATGACAAGAAATACTTGAAATATATAAATGTCGTTTATGCATCAAAAAGTCATTTTAGACATGTAGAGACAAATAAAAGGAATCTCATATTCCAGGTCCAGACCTTGTTCTAGAGGATTCGGGACATTCTACATCTTCCTCGATAAAGATATTTTCATTTTAGCCCTAATATATCTTCAGAATCCCAATCCTATCACTTGCACATCTCAACTAATTCCATACATTAAATGTTATAAACAAAAGGCTATGCATGCTAATAACAAGAAATAAAGGACTATTACAAGTACTATGGAGTAAATGATAAGCAATAACAAAAAGAAGAGAAAGCCCGAGTTGGCCCTAACCCGAGACCCTGTCAACCATAGGGTTCATTAGGGTCGTATAGTTGATGACTCATTTCAACAAACAAAGAAAGTACACCAACCTACATATCAATCCTTAAATTACAATGTAGCCTGACAAATTTGTCAAATGCACAAAATATTGAAACACAGACAATAAAAGAGGTTCAATTTTTTATTTGATTTGAAATTTGCCAAGAAAACAAACGAAAAAACGAAGTAAAGTTTCGGTTCGAGTTTTGACTTCTGATTATAAGGGAAGAAGACAGCATTAGCATCTCAACATACTCAACAACGCAAGAAACATCTAAGGAATAGGAAAAGCAACACCACCAAAATCAAAACTTGTAATTCATCAACTAAATCCGAACGATCATCACAACTTTTTTCCCACCCCAAAATCAAAATGATCATACACTGAATTTCTTTCTTTGTCTTTAGATGAAAAAGGAAATGAATAAAAGTGCGAAGAAGAAAATGAGTTACTCTTTTAGCTCATCAACAGTGAGCTCGTCGTTCCTGTAAACTTCGAATTCACAGCCTAGCTCTCCCATATACTGTGGAACACCAAAACAGACAAAAATGAAAATCAAATCGAAACTTTATTTCATCAATTAAATGCAGTTACAAATTAATGAATCTAAAAAACAATTATAAACGCACTTGGCAGAGATTATAAGTGAAGCTGTCGTAATTATCAATGACGATGATAGGCTTGGTCGGCGTTTTGGGAGGCGATGAATTGATGGAGGAGATGGATGTCTTTTCGTTAATTGCTAGGGGCGGCTTAGGAGATGTAGAATGAGAGAGTGCATGGTGATGAGAGGTGGTGAATCTGAAGAGCTGGGCTTTGGGTAGAAGGGGATTCTGGCGTGATGCAGTCACGGAAGATGGCTGCTTGATGGAAGCGGAAGGGCCGGCGATGGCGGTCATAGCGGCGGCGCTGTCACAGTTCGGGTACTGCTTACTCAGGGTTTATTTGTCGAATTTCTTGAAGAATACCGTATTATTTACATTATAATAATACACTTAACCCAATTTTTGCTAATTTCTGTCGCCTTTTTTTTTTTTCTATTTTCCCGACACTTGCATTTGCATCCACATATTATTCACACGTGTCAAAATTATTTACAGAACGGTAATAATTTAAATACAATTAAAATGATATTTTGAATTATCAATTAAAATGATATTTTGAAATATTTGTAACACGTAACAATTACTAGTGTAATAATTAAAATACAAATGAAAAAACAATTACAGTATTTGGTTATATAATTGTTGTCATGTCTTGATCATGTGTAATTTTCTTTATTGTCGAATTCGGTCATATTTTTATTATATTATATATTTTTAAATTTTAGTATTCATGTTTCATTATAAATATAAGACTTAATTTCTACTCATAATAAATATCACAATATATTACAATTCATTTTTAAAATTCGAATCATTTAAAGATTTAAAGTGATGCACAAATCTAGAATACAGATGGAGTATTAAAAAAATCATTTTGAAAGGTTAGCGAAAAGATTTTTTTTTTAACAATCATATCATGAAATATTACATCTAGACAATCATTACAAATAATATTAAAGCACCATCAACTAAATCTCAAGAAATCATTACAACAAATATTAAAGTACTATCAAACAAATCAAAATAAACCCACATTAACTCACATTTAATGAGACCTATGGTCTAATTTAAGTGATTAGGTTGAGGCTCACAAATCTTTGTTAACGGAAAATGAAAATTTGGGTTCCATATAAAAATAATATTTTAGTCATGTGTAATGAAACTAAATTATTAGTAGAGTTATATTGTAAAAAAAAATAAAAAATTAATAAAAAAATGTTTTAAAGGCTAGCTTGTTGACTAGGACCTCAAAGAAGAATGTGACAAATGACAATGCATGATATTTAAACATGTCGTAATTCGTTCCCTCGTATTTCTTTCCCTTTTTAAACTGCTAAAACTTAATACTCACTCACTCCTCCATCTTCTAAATGTACGTGTATAATTATATTTCGACCAGTTCTTCAAAAAATATGTGCATATTAATTAGTACCACATTTGTACGACATACGGAATATAATTTCAATTTTAATTTATTATTATAAATATTTTATAATGAAAATAATTTATTATTTACGTATGTGAATATAATATATTTTTAGGGTTTTTCTAATGTACTTTGAGAACCGTAATAATTCAATCAAATTGAATTACATAAACTAGTGTAGTGCCCGTCGAAATTTGACGGGAATAATTTTATATTGTTTCTTTTTAATAAAAATTAAGAAAATATTATAATTATTTATTTCAAAATAATAGTTAATATTTCTTGAATAGTTATACTCAATTCAAATGTCAAAACGCTAAAATGAAAAATAATGGTGCACTCTCATTTTAAATCAACATGTTAGATGTACTCTCCAATATTATCATAAATAAATAAAGATAGTCAATATTTATCTTAAATGTAAAATCAACTGTTGTTTACCCTAGAAAAAATAGGTCAAATGGGATAACATTTCGTGTAGTTGTATTTATTATAATTTATAAATGTTAAGCCGCCCGTTTGTTATAGTAAAAAAATATTTTAATGATGGATATCAATCATCTCATTTCTCAATTAGTTGTATTTTTTTCAAACGGCCCACGTAATAGAAGAATAAATTAGGGATAGATATCATTTGACGATTAGTGTATTTATTTGAATGTAAGGCCGCCTGTTGTTTAATGCAATATAAAATATAGGTGAATTTTTTATGTCGTTTTTTCAGATAATTATATTCATCTTGAATATCAAGTTGTCCGTCGTTCATTGTGAAATAAAAATTGGTCAAGAAATTGTCTTGGAGCAGTAAAAGATATCATTGTATTAAAGATATAGAGAAATGATACATATACAATAAGTACCTATTTGGAGCGTTTGCGAGGGGCAGGAGGAATTAGACCATAGGCATTGTAGACTCTATCCTTGATGGCAACTAGAGAGCGGTTAGGACGATCGTTCTGTTCAAGCCATTGCTTCCTTATCAGGGATAGCGCCTCCAATGAGTGAGAGTTTGTAGCTTTCTTGCTTCGGAGGTTTGAGAGTCACTCCATCTGCCAACTCCAAAATTTTATTGAAGAGAGAGGCTTAGTTAGTATCCATGTATGCAACGAAGCAGTCCATGGCGTATTCAATGCGAAAGCCTTGCCAGTAGTAGAAGCGTTTAATGAACTTCATCTTAGCATCATTACACTCCTCCTTGAGGTCAGCTGGAATGATCTCATCAACAAACTTGGCGTTAGGAGCCTCATCCCTTAGCATCTTCATTTCAAATTCCTCCCTGGCAAACAACTGCTTTCTGTACTTCTCAAAAGCTTATGTGCGCAGGCTCTCGACATAGACTCTTTTCCCTTCAATTGCTTCCATCTTCAAAAGGTGAAGCGCTTTCTCCGAGTCTGTCACCACCTGTTCATTGAAAACTTCCTCCCTGCACTCTAACACTGCTTTATATTTTGCCATCACTTCCAGACATTCTTTTTCCTCAGCATTTGTCGGTGTGTACTTCAACAGATACCTGCAGAGGTGGAACTTCATTTTGTGCACCAAAATCGCGTCCAACTCCTCATGGAATTCACGTTGTGCTCCAGCCTCCTTGGTCATCATCGCGGGAGTCAGTTTCTTCTTCTTCTTGGGGTTAATGTCAGCAGGCACTGTGTTTTTGCGCTTCTCTTACTATGGTTGAGGCGCTACTGACACCGCTTGAAGTGGAGTGGCATCAATCGGCTCTTTGGAAATGATTACTTGCCGCTCTGCTTCCCCCTTCTTTGCTGCTTCCACCTCCTTGGAAGCATCCTCTGTTGCCTTGGCCTTTGTGGATAGATTAATTGACGTCCCAGTCGCTTCCCTCTTTTTGGCAGCATCAAAAACAGTTTGGGAGGGAGCGGACTGTACAGTGGCGCTTTGGCTGGTGGCTCCTGGCAAAGCGATGTTTGGCTGATTTGGCTTCAATAGGTTCTGTGCCAGGAGAGCGCCGAGGACTTAAGCTGAAAGTATTGGAGCGGGAGAGCGTACGTTTGTCAAAATGATTGACCGTTCGAAGCTGGTTCGGAAAATGCGAAGCTCAGATTGTACCAGCTCTAAGAGCGCTCCAATTTGGTTAGTGATGCGCTCCAACGCTTCATTGGCGATTGGCCCAACCTGGCCCGATCGGCTTTGTACTCCAGCTGCGGCTTGGCCCATCATAGCCACAGCCTGCTTCCTTTGCTTCTCTGAGTCCGCGAGCTTCCTCTCCACGGACTCCAGCTTCTCTTTTAGCTGGCGGGCGGCATAATCGGCTTCGAATTTCTCAGCCTTTACCGCTTTCAGCTCCTTTTCCATTTGGACGAGCTTTGCGTTCGTTTTGGAGAGCTCCACTTCGGTGGATTCGAGCTCCCTCTTGACACGCTCTCGCTCATCCTGCTCGATCTCCGAACAATCAATCTCAGCTTCCAGTGCCTCCGCGCTTTGATCGATGTCGTCGAGAGCAATCTCCAAATCTCCAGAAAGCTTCAGTACTTCCGAACGCAATTCAGGAATTTCTTGAAGTTATGAGTGTGCGTTTGAAAGCTCTTCATTAGCTTTCTGGAGATTTGTCTTCTTCATGGTCAACTGGCTTTCAGCAGTTGTCAGCTTCTTCTTCAGCGCTTCCAACTCGCGGTAGCAGTTGAAAGCTCCCCTGCCGTCTTCTTCTTCTCCTCCTCGGCTTTGGACAACTGGTTCTCACTCTCCTTAATTGCTTCCTTCAGCTGGGAGCACTCACGCTCCACTTCGTCGTGAGCGGTTTGAAGAACCGAGAGCCGTGTTTCAAACGCTGTGATCGTGGTTCCCGTTGGTGTTGTTGGAGCGTGGGTGTAGGAGGGAATAAGCTCCTTGACCTTCCTCTCGATGAGCTTCCACACCTCTGGCTCATCGATCAGGTCGTCAAAGTGCTCCAATCCGAAGCGGCTGAGGATCGAGGCCTTCTCCTCGATCAGCGCTTTGGGATCGTTAGCCCGCACCATCTGGCATACTTTATAGATGTTGGTGCCGCGGCTTCGGACATACTTCAAGAAACGTGAAGTAACCTCCAGTATGGGTGGAGGTAGAGAGAATGCTTCGAAGAATTCCCGGATCTCTTCTTCAGCCCATGAGAGTTATCTGTCAATAGCCTGCACTACCGGGCTTGATGCTTTGGGAGTTGGAGGAGAGCCAGCCTGGAGCTCCTCATCCACTGATGGACTTGACGCTCCATCATTGAAGTTAAGAGCTCCAATCTGTTGAGCGTCGGCACCGGGCGCATCAACTTCCTCACCTTCTTCATGGGCGGCTTTGCACCGGCTTCTAGATCCTGACTTAAAGTCTTGTCAGAATCTGAAGCATTGGATGAGGAAGCGCTTTCCTCATCAACCAAACCATGCTTTCCCTTCATAAAAGGGACTGATTTCTCTGACATCTGAGAGTGCTTCGGCTTCTTGGTGTTTTTCCCACCTTTCTTTTTTTTCTTTTTCTTCTTCTCCTATTCTTTCTTGAGGATGAACGCTTCGGCTTCTGTATATTCGATGTCAGAAGTGGGGGGAGCGACAACTCTAAACTCATCGCCTGGGAGCGCCTTATTGAAAAATACCCGGTTGTACTTGGTCTGTACTGGCCACTCCTATGCCGGCCATGACGCTTCAAGAAACATGGAAATCTATATTCCATATTTCAACTTTCCTAGGAAGGAAAGTATCCCCTTGTTGTCTCCTTCCGTCTCCTCCCGGACGGCCTTCTTCGCTTCCAACAACTGCTTGATAAACCACGCTCTCCAGTTGTATTGCGTGTGATTTTCAACAGCATCACAGAGCGCCGATAGAAGTCGGATCTTTTGCTCTGTGATCGTTGACCAGCTCCCGGTGTGACAAATTAGGCACTTTGTCACAATATTGATCATGTTGTCGAACGGCGGCCGGAGCGAGGTCGCCTTCGACTGCTTCTTGATGAAGATTGCGTGCGGATTTATGGTGAAGCGCCTGAACTCTTTTTGGATGTCTGGATCTCCAGCATATTCCAGATCCTCCCCAGAGTTCGGAATAGGGAATGAATCTTCGAATAGCTCTTCAAGGGAGAGCTTCTCAATCGCCACAGAGCGAGTGAGACCACCTTCATCTATTTTCTAAAGTGAAATCTTCGTGATTGAGATTTTTGGGTTGAGGTTGGAAAGTAAATCTACCACCCCGAATGGGTTGATATATTTGGGATACTTGAAGATGAGGTTCTCCAAGCCGGCGTTCACAATCGCCCTCTTGATCAATCCTCTATCGGCAAGAAGGTCACGATTAACGTGAGCATCTGTGAATACGATCTCGCTGTAGCAGCTTCGGGGAGCGGCTTCCCATTTACCATTCACCATTGTTATGAACTAAAGCTTCTGAAAAAAAATATGAGGAAGTTTTAGTAGAGATTGAAGTTCTGTGAGATGAAGAACTTGAGAGTTTCAGAAAAATGGCAAAAATAATGAATAATGAAGATGATAGAATGAAATAGTACAAATATATATACATAGAAATTGAAAAAGTATTAAAGGGGTAGTGGGGGGATGTGTCTTAGTGAGTGGCTAAGATCACTTCCCGAAAATGAGGTGAGTGGTTAAGATCGTGCTCTGCGGTTACTTTAATCGTGTGGTCAGGAAAAAAGTAATTTGAAACGTCCGACGGCCAAGATTAAAAGGTTTTTGGCGGTTCGGTAGTGCGCGTGAGATACACGCGCGAGTGAGTCTTGAGTAATGTATCCACATCAGTCTTTGCATTAAATGCAAAGATATCACACGCAACATATACTCGATTGATATCCTACTTTATAGATATATAGTATATATTTAGCTGTAGATTAAAATAGATTAAGGAGAGATTAATTTCAAAAAGATTCAAAATTTGGCTGATTGCTATGCTTTGGAATTTAGACAAGAGCGTCTAGTTCGGAAAATGTCTGTATCAGCACTTTAATATTTTCAGCAAGTCATGCACAGGGTTCTTGAAGACGCTTTGTGTTGACTCACTTACTTGAATTGAAAGACACAAAAGGAAGACTTACCAGTCAGTCAATATTGTAATTGACTGATACCATACTTTGACGATCCACATACTCAAATGTTAAAGCGTTAGTTGAGAAATAAAACTATTCACGCTTTGGAAGTGTGAGAGCGTCTGTTCTCATCTTAGGCGCTTTCTCTCTAAGTTAGTGTGCTTCCCCCTTAAACAGAGCTTCGGACTATCTTTAAAGAGAGCGTCAGCTCTGTAGGGGAGGCGCTTCACTTATGATGAGAGATGAAATAATGCAAAGTCTTTTTCTCTTACTAGGGTAGGTTTACCTCGTGAGTTTCACAACATAGGTAATTATGAGATTACAAAATCCAGAAGGGATCCGGTTGGGGATGAGTTTCTTCATAGATTTCAATGGAATGATATAAGTTGCCTCACGCTTTACTAGGGATATACCGTTTGGGCATGAAATTCACATCATATGATTTCACTCTCCTTACTAGGGCAAGCCATCTCATATTTCCATGAAGTGGAATTCTTGAGAGTATACACATGCCGTTTTTGGAGTGTGCTTCACATCATTCATAACAAATGAGGCTTTCACAATAAGCAGTGGTGAGAGTCTTTAGCACGCTTTGCACTTTTGGTTCCTTATCCACCATGAAAGCTTGTGATTGTTGAGTGATCACACATCAAGAGTGACTCCATGTAACCGCCCCATCTTACGAATACGCTTTGTTACTTTGATGATAACCATGGCTCAATGCTTTCATGTTTCTTCAGCATCGTAGAATGAGGTAGAAGGGTTGGGAATGGAATCGCGGTTGTGCAAACTTCTAAGCCTATAAGTTTGACTTCCTTGAATATCTACAAAATGTATCCACTTGTGCACCGCTCTGACAAGACGGCATATATTTTTACGAGTGTTGTGGTACGAACACTCAATCTGAACCAAGCTAATTCGATTAGCTCGAGAAAGGAAGAACACTCAATAGTGTTTTCACATAAAATGTAAAAGCTTGTAGAGATTGGTGCTCCAAAGGGAACTCCATCCCTCGGTCTTGATTTTCATCTTCATCTTTCACAACTCTTGTAAAGACCGGTTCCCCCTTAACCTATTATCCCAACAATCTTTCCTATAACGAGGAAAGCGTGAGGATAGGTAGGGAACACGCTTTACCTTATCCACCTTACTCCACCTTCTCCTCATCAGGGTCAAGCAACCCTAGTTCTAGGCACAACTGATTAAAGCGGGCTTGAGGAATCAGCTTTGTGAGTATATCCGCTTTTTGATGATCAATGTGTATCTTTTCCACCACGATGTCCTTCTTTTCCACGTGATCCCATATAAAATGATGGCGAATCTAAATATGCTTGCACTTAGAGTGAAGCACGGGATTGTGGGTGATGGAAATTGTGTTTGTGTTGTCGCAATAAATTGGAATCTCTGAGCATTCCACTTTATAATCCTTCAACTGCTGCTTTAGCCAAAGGATTTGAGAGTAACAACTTCTCGCAGCCATGTATTCCACTTCGGTGGTAGAGGTGGCAACACTTGTTTGTTTCTTGGAAAACCAAGAGACAAGCTTGTTGCCAATGAATTGACACGTTCTAGTTGTTGATTTGCGATCAACTTTGCATCCACCGAAATCGGCATCGGAATAGCCTTTAAGCGTGAGATCATCTTCCGCCGGATACCATAGACCTAAGTTGATTGTCCCTTTTAGGTATTGAAGAATGCGCTTAGCTCCTTCCAAATGGCTTTGCTTTGGATTGCTTTGAAATCTAGCACAGACGCCTACAGCAAAGGTGATGTCGGGCCGGCTAGCAGTAAGATAGAGCAAGGAACCAATCAACATACGATAATCCGTAGGGTTGACTGATTTGCCATCAAGATCTGGATCTATCTTGAAGTTTGTGTTCATGGGAATCTTCACGCTTTTGCAATTTTGAACACCAAACTTAGTGAGCATATCACGAGTATACTTGGCTTGATTGATGAAAGTTCATTTACTTATTTACTTCACTTGCAATCCTAAAAACCATTGATTTGGAGAGCCAAAGATGATGTCATCGACGTAGATTTGTACCCATAGCATGTCTTCACCGTCGTTGATAGTGAAGAGAGTTTAATCTACCTTCCCTTTTTGAAAGCCGCTTTCAACTAGGAAGTTTGAAAGAGTCTCGTACCATGCTCTGGGAGCCTGCTTGAGGCCATAAACCGCTTTGACGAGCCGATACACTTGATCACTCTTTTCAAAGCTTGGGGGCTGCTCGACGAACACTTTCTCCTTCAAATCACCATTGAGGAAGGCACTCTTCACATCCATTTGATACACTTTGAACTTCTTGGATGCGGCATATGCAAGGAACATCCTGATGGCTTCAAGACGAGCTACGGGAGCGAAGGTCTCATCAAAATCGATGTCTTCCTCCTAGCAATATCCTTTCACGACCAAGCGAGCTTTGTTGCGAATGATATTGCCACTTTCGTCAGTTTTATTCTTAAAGACCCATTTGGTACCGATCATACTTTGATGAGAAGGTCGATCCACTAGGTACCAAATGTCGTTCCTTGCAAACTCATTGAGCTCTTCTTCCATGGCGGTCACCCAATTTGAATCGTTTAGAGCGTCTTCTACCGATGAGGGTTCGGTGTTTGCTAGGAAGCAACTAAACAAGCAACTTTCACCATGGAATAAGGTGCTTCTAGTCCTAACGCCTTGGCTAGGGTCACCTAGAACACCTTTTTGGGGATGATATCTCAACCAAAGCTTCTTTTGATTGAGAGCCTCCACATCATCTGCCTCGGAGCGTGGTGTGTGGTCATCACCGTTCCCTTGATCACAAACCACTGGACTGGATGTAGCTTCCTCACTGTTTGGAACCAATAAGGTCAGAGGATCAGCTATTCCCGAGTTTGGTTCCCTCTTATCGAGAGAGAGCTTATTGAGATCCTGCTCCATTGCTGCAACTCCATCTTCAGGTTCCTCTTCTAATGAAGCGTCGACTAGATCTACACGCTTTGAGACAGGGCTTGTCACTGGTCCGGTTGAGACTTCAGGAACCTCGATCACGCTTCCAGGTCCAACATTCATGCTTTCAACATTCACCTATACCTGCGGAGTCTTGAAGGCAGCTTCATCAAAAATAACATGCGGTGTTTCTTCCACAACAAGAGTTTAACAATTGTAGACGCGATAAGCTTTGCTTGTAGGGGAATATCCAAGAAATATTCCCGTATCAGCTTTGCTATCAAACGCTCTCAATTGCATTTTACCGTTGTGTGAATGAAACACTTACAACCAAAAATATGTAAATGGGAGAGAGTAAGAATTCTCCCTTTCCACAATTCATATGGGGGTTTGTTGTGGCGTGTGTTAATTAGAGTGTGATTTTGGGTGTAGCAAGCGGTGAAAGTCGCTTCTCCCCAGAATTTCTTTGGCAGTTGGGCATCCGCGAGCATAGAGCGTGCAGCTTCTTTGATGGTTCTGTTCCGGCGCTCTGCAATGCCATTTTGTTGCGGAGTGCAAGCTGCAGAAGTCTGACGAAGAATTCCATTTTCTGTGCTATACACTTCGATGAATTGATTGAGAAATTTAGTTCTTTGTTAGAGAGTATCTTCACCACAGTCAACCCTTTCTCCACCGTCAGTTGCTTTAGGAGCTTTGGGAGCTCCCAAAGCGTGTCATTTTTCTTGAATAGAATTAGTACCCAAGTGTAGCGTGAGAAGTCATCCACGACTATAAGAGCGTACTTTCTTCCACTCAAGGTAACAAGTGTGATAAGACTGAAGAGATCCATGTGAATGAGCTCTATAATTCGGGATGAACTATGTCCCTCGATGCTTTGAAAGGACTTCTTGATCTGCTTGCCTTCTTGGCAGGCTTGGCACACTATATCCTTGTTGAAGACTTCATTAGGAATGCCTCGAACGAGACTCTTTTGGGAGATCTTATTCATTATTTTGAAGTTCAGATGGTTGAGGCGACGATGCCATAACCACCCGATCTCCGAAGTACTTCTAGCGATGAGGCAGGCTCTGACTTTGCAGCTGCTCCAGTTAGCTACGTACACGTTTTACTTTCGAATACCTGTAAGAACAACCTGCATAGACGCTTTGTTCTTGACAACACATTGGTTAGAGATAAACTCTACCACGAACCCGTTATCACAGAATTGAGAAATAGAAAGTAAATTATGTTTGAGGCCTTTGACATATGAGACGTTCGGAAGTCTCATATTTCCAACGTAAAATGTACCGTATCCGATGGTGATGCCTTTTGCATCATCACCAAAAATTACATCTGGACCGGCTTTGTAACAAACTCGTCGAGGAAAGATCGTTCACCCGTCATGTGATGTGAACATCCGCTGTCTAGGTACCAAATAGCTTCTTCCTTCCTCTTGTCCATATTTTTCGAGTTTGCTACTTTGATCTGTGAGATCAACAATTTTTAGGTACCCAATTTGCATTGGGTTCCTTAATATTAGTGGACTTCGAAACTCGAGTTGGATTCACCGAGGAAGTGATTCCCATCTCGAGATCCTAAACGAAACAAATAAGGCTTTATTTAATGGGAAAACCTTGAGTGTAGTCGTGTGTGTAATAGTGAAAACGCTTACGGTTCATTCTTCTCTGAGAGTATGAAGAAATGCTTTCACTTTGTGTAAAGTGATCAATGAGACTTCGATCATGAAAGATATGTGAAGCGTCGGGGATAAAACGTACTTGAGTCCCTCCATGAGATGTGAATTTATTCAAGTCAGCTTTATGCTCTTGTTGACGCTTCGGGTTTGTTGCAGACTGGACACGCTTTGAATTGCGTTTAGAGCGTTTTGGCTTTCCAGTCTTTGACTTTCTCAAAGCGTCGGGTTGATCCTTCAAAGGCGCTTTGGAAGCTTGCCTTGAAGTTTCAGCCACAAACCTGATTAACTACTTTCCTTTGCTAGTAGCATGTTGAGCAACTTTGGGGCTTTTCAACGACGCTTCAGAACTAGCATCGGATGAAGCTGTGAGAGTAGAACCAAAACTGATTCCTTTCAAACTCTTTAAGGGTTTGAAAGGACTTTCAATCGTTTAAATAGCTACAGAAGCACTATTGAGATGATAGTGGCTTTGCGTTCCTTGGAAGTGGATATGGTACGTTGGTGGCGTTCATGAAGATCATCGAACTTAGCCGTCAACTCGAATATGTCCTTTTCCTTGGACTTGAGTGTATTGGTCAATCTGTCATTCTCCTTTCTAAACCAAACGAGAACTTCCTGCTAGGATTCGTGATTCTTGAGCAACTCTAAATAGTCATCATAGAGATCACCTTCCAAGCTGAAAGCCTCATCCTCACCGTTACCACATTCACTACCTAGTGATAATGGAAGAGTATTAGGTTTAGAAATCTTTACCTCCTCCATTTCAGCTTCTATGGCCATGCAACCATAATCATATTCATCATCTGTGAATTGATCTTCATCATGGTCAATGGATTTTTTTGATTCAATGGGAGCATCGGCTACGAAAGCGCGACGGCTTGCATCATAACGAGCTTTGACCTCGTCCTTCTCCTTGGTTGAGAGCTTTGGGCACTCGCTTCGATAGTGACCTATCTTGTGGCACTCAAAGCACTCTATATGTGCCTTATCTCTAGGGATGGTTGTGGCTTTCTCATCCTTCTTTCCATCACGTGGCGCGGAGCACGAGCTTTGGCCTTGAGCTTTATAGAATCTTTTGTATTTGGCCGCTCTTGCATTGGAGTTGTTGAACCCTCTAACAAGATAGAGAGCGTACTGCTCCAGCTCCTCCCTTGACATCTCAGCAACATCGCTGTTAGAGACATTAGCTTCAGTGATGGTAGTCTCCAAAGCGGCTTTGAAAGCTAGATTTTTTGATTTCGCTGGGAGCTCATCCTCTTCCTCATGAGGCGCCTTTTTGATAATGTCAAACTCCAGTGCTTTAAACTCGGAGAACAACATCTCTGTAGACATTGTCCCAAGTTCCTTTTGAGAAAGGAAGAGCTCCTTCATTGCCTGCCACTTTCCAGACAAAGCGCGAACTACCTTTTGGTTGATCTCCTTGAAGGTGAGATCTTTACCTAGGGAGCCACCGTAGTGGTGATCCCTAACACCCGAGTCTCGAAAGACTCCATGCTCTTATTGGTTCTCATCGTGAGAGCGTCAAACTCCTGCATCAGTACAGAGAGCTTGTTTTCCTTGATTTTCTCTGTGCCCTGAGAGATTAGGGCAAGAGTTTCCCACATCTCCTTTGTTGTTTTGCATTTCATGATTCATGGGAGATAGGCGTCGGAGAGGGTTGATTGGATCATGTTGCGCGCCACACGATCTAGATTATCAGCTTTGAAGTCGTTGGCAGTATATTCCTCTCTAGGCTTCACGACATAGACATCGGTGGAAGTGTTTTCTTCCTCGTCAACTGTGTTGCCGTCTAGGTCTACGGCTTTCTCCTTTTCACGGTTCCTCATTAGGCATTTCATGATTACGATGGGTCCTTTCTCGATAACTTCATGCATGTATGCGATCATGAAAAGATGTGAGATGGGACTCCACACGAAAGCTCCACATGGTGTAACCCTCGATTGAGAACTGTGGAAGCTGTGCTGAGGAAGACATACTTGAAAATAAGTTAGAGAAATGCAATATGCAGTGAGTGAGGTTTTAATGCAAATTTTAAAGAAGGATCAGTTCAGGTAGACCTACTATAACGCTTTCGCGCTACCAGTATTCAGAAACAGAGGTCAGTTAGAACCCCTGCTCTAATACCACTTGTTGGTCCCGAAAGTGACTAACACACGTAGATGGGGGGGGGTGAATACGTGTGTTGAGAAGTGTTTCACTTCTCTTTCGTTTTTCGTCCTTTTAGTTGAGTAGACGCTTCGAATGCTAATGTAGCTTTCGAAGCTTCTCGCTCGTGAGTACGGTGCGGAATGTGGTGAGACTTAAGGCTTTTGTTGCAATTAAAACCAAGTTAATTATTAAAGCGCGTGTGTGTGTATGTAAATAATCAAAGCGATAAATAACTTAAAGTAAAGAGACAAATAATTTTATATTGGTTCGGAGCACCTCTCCTACCTCCACTCTTATCCTCGACGGGATGAATACCTTAACTCGGTATCCCTTGTTTTATACTTCCAAGGGGAAGTGATTCAAGGCAGTAACAAACTTACACTTGAATCCTCAGAGATTTACCGGCTCTCGAGAAGCCTTACAATAACCAATTCTTTTACAAAAACTTTACAACCTTACAAACTCAATCTAACAACTCTAGACTTGGGTTTTTGGGGTTTTCAAGTTTTAGTAAGTGTGAGAATCTTTTACAATGAAAATCACAAGTAAAGGGATAAGGATTCTCGAAGCTAGGTTTTGGATATATGAGTTTGAACCTAGAAAGAAGGTAGTTGCAATACTTAAGAAAGAAGTTTCTTAAGGACACACTAATTGGAAGCGCTTCGAATAACTAAAGGAATGTAAATGATGATTTGCTTGAGTTCTTGCGAGTAATATGCTTGAATCATTGGTACTTGCGTTAGTTTTAGTGTGTGCAACTCCTTCTATTTATAGTAAGGAACCTACTTCCCGTTGAGAGAGAAGAGGTTGCGTGTTCCTCATTTCCGGATAAGTCGGCGTGTGTCAATCTTTTTTAGACTGCAAAGCTAGGAAGGGATGTCCGCCGCACCTAGAGGTATGGCAACTTCACCTAACTTTGACTTCTTGGACTGTAGCTGCATCCATTGTGCAATAGTGTGTTGACACGTAAGCTTTAGGCGGTGAGGTTTCAGTCATCCGAACGTTTGAAAGTCAAACTTATCACACTAACACTGATTGACGCTTTAAGTTCGGCTCTAGATTAGAGACGCTTTGGGTGAGCTGATTTGAGGGCGCTTTGCTTCTATTGAACGGAAGCTCGCTCTAAGCATCTTTATCTGAAGTGTCTCCATGACGCTTTGTCAAACTTTACTGCTGACGCTTTCACTGTTGGAGCCGCTTCGCTTCCTGACGCTTTGCGAACTCTGACTGCTTCATCCTTAGTGCTTCTAGACTAAAACAAAAGCTTCATAACATGCAAGCTTTGCTAAGTATAATTTGTCCAGATTCATCAAAAATAATAAGAGAAATATTCTACTCAGGATTTTTGGAATCGAATCAAAACAAATTGTTTATTAACTTGATTCAAGTTCCCCCTTAACATAATATCCCAACAAAAAATATATAAACTAATATATATATTATAATTTGGTACATAATTGGAACACTAAAATAAGTGTAGAGGTTGGATGAACACAACACAAGGTGCTGTGCTTTGACCACAATTCAACCTATTGTTTTTTTATTTCATCATTTAATTTTAATTTTAATATTTCTTCGGATAAAATATTTGTGCTAGAAATTATGATATACAGTAAAACCTCTATACAATGATATTGTCGGGACTAGAAGAAATTATTATTATAGAAAGTTTATTCATGTGGAGTTTTACATAGATTTTTTTTTATAAAAAAAAGTATTTAATTTATTCCTATATAGAGTATTCATATAAAAAAGGTTTTACTGTAATTGAATATTGCTATGAAATCTGTTGGGAACCCTGTTTAGTTTAGTTTTGATGATGCTATTAGAAACCACACTTAGTTATAGGACTCAGTTATAGGATTGATAGGAACAGACTGATCTGTGTTTGGATCAGTCAAGCTTAACTCGGACAGGTTGCCCCATGTAAAGATCAAGGTTGGTAGTGCAACCTTGTACCTAGTTAGATCAATCTGTCGACCTGTTCCTTAGTCAACCTGCTCGTGTAACCTGCATAGGCCAACCTGCGGATGCCAACCTGCATGCTGAGACCTGCTGAGGCCAACCTCCTGAGAGCAACCTGCATGCTGAGGCCAACCTGCATAGGCCAACCTGCGGATGCCAACCTGCATGCTGAGGCCAACCTGCATGCTGAGGAACCTGCATGCTGAGGCCAACCTCTTGAGAGCAACCTGCATGCTGAGGCCAACCTGCATGAGGCCAACCTACTGAGGCCAACCTGCATGCTGAGGCCAACCTACTGAGGTCAACCTGCATGCTGAGGCCAACCTGCATGCTGAGGCTAACCTGCATGCTGTGGAACTGCATTGGACCTGCTGAGGCCAACCTGCATACTGTGGCCAACCTCCTGAGAGGAACCTGTATGCTGTGGAACCTGCATGCTGAGGCCAACCTCCTGTAAGGAACCTGTATGTTGAGGAACCTGCTTGACCAATCTGCATAGGCCAACATGCTGAAGCCAATATGCTTAGTCAAGCTGTTGTGAGTCAAGCTGCTATTAGTCAACAGCTTCTCAAGGTGAAGATTCTAATACACAGATCAAGCTTGAAGAAAACAAAGACAGCTTGAGGTACAAAAGGTCGACCTTCCCAGTCCGACCTAAGCTGTGCCTTGCCAACCTCGATGGTTCAAGTTGTACAGCAAACCTCAACGGCTAGAAGTCCAGTCAGCAGTACGGTTCTGACACCTCTGCAACTCCAACGGCTCTAATTCAAATTGGAGTCATATAAATACTTCAAGTCATCCCAAAATCGGTGCGTGGAGAAAAGGGAAAAATAGACGGGGAAGAGAGAAAAATAGAGAGAGGAAACCAGAGTTTCAAAGCCAAATCTATCCAGAAATCTTTACGCTTCAAAGCCAAACTCAACACTCGAATCCAAGCCATTTCCCAAGTGTTGAGACCTTCAAGATTTCAGATTCTGGAACCTCACAGAATACTCTCCACAAGCTTACTACATATTCGTCCAAGTAAAGAAGAATCTGTTAGTTTAGCTGCAAGGTTGTATGTAAGAATGTATGAAAGGTTGTAAGGGTCACGACCCAGAACTCGTGCTCGGCTCAAGTCTAAAGATAGACGAAGGTTGAGGCTGGTACTCAGCCAGTATAAATAAGAGAGAAGTAAGGAATTTCAGATACGACGGTATCTGACGTGGATGTAGGGACGTTTCCCGAACCATGCTAAATCGACTGTCTCGATCTCTCTCTCTCTATCTTTTATTAACAGTCGACCTTACAATGTTCAACTAACCTTCATTACATTGCATTTCATTGATATAATCAACCTGCACAAATATTCAGACCAAAGAAAGAATTTTCTAAGAGGTAGCCAACCTGTCCACCAAACTTCCGCACACTGTTCGGTTTAGCAAGCTCACCAGTTTACTGACTGAGCTGGATAAACCGAGCTGCACTGATAAGCTGAGCTGACAACTCAGTAAGATCGATTTTTATTTCTAAAGTCAAAACTGTTGGCGAATTGGTGTATTCCCCCCCCCCCATACACCAATAACTACCTATCGGGATCTACAAAATCAAAATTAAAAAAATATCTAATTGTGGAATAACTAACCATATCAAAATGATTAACTAAAAATTATAAATTTATAAAACATAAGGCCTAACTATGAAATTATTAATTGAACATTAAATAGATCTATTTATGAAATAAAACATCAGTGAAAAAACTATGAACTAAAGCATAAACTTAAAATAGAATAAACTAACTAAAATATACTAATACTAACAAAAAAGAAAAAGAAAAAGAAAACGAACACGAAAACCACCAAAGTTACAACAAGAAGAAAAATAATCAAAAAATGATGGAAAAACGTCAAAACGTCGGGGTTCGGAGGGCGATGCACCTGCTGTGCATTGCAGTGGATCCAAATCCGGAAAAATCAGAGACGAAAGTTCGTGTGAGGAAAGTGAGGTGAAGGTGGGTTGACTTGACTTGAACACGGTAATTCAATTTAGAAAGAGAGGACGCGCTCTTCTTATCTCCAGAACCAGACCCCAGTAGTAGGAACCCAATCATTTGAACCTTCCGTGCTTAATTCCAGATTTTCCCTTTTTTCTACTTCACTTCAGCATATTCCTGAGAGAAGAGGTAGCAGCTCAGCTCCACAAATTTGTAAGTGTCGCTTACTGTTTCTCTGTGATTATGCTCTCGGAATCCTACGTTATTTTTGCTACATCGTTGTTTTATGATTCCATTTGCTTGCTTGTGGCGTGTGATTGTGCTTTATCGTTTTCTTCTGGTGCGACGGAATTAATTTGATTTCCTATGTTTTCAGCTCGATTACTACATACTCGAAATACCGATTACTATAGCTGATTTCTCATGGTATTATGTATCTACTGCTGATTTTACTATTATTTGCCGCAATTACTCTGTCGGCTTTACTGCTGGTCGATGATTGTTGATTTGTTGGTTGTTGATGTTGAATGTGATGATTTATTGACTGCCGGGGATATGTTAACATTGCTCCTCAGCTCGAATTTGATGATTAGCTTCGGAAAATTCTGATTTGTTCTTATTCTGCCAGTCAATTCTTTTCATGATTTCTCTATATCTGCCTGTTTTTCTAGAGGAGAATCACGAACAATGCCGGTAGCAGAGCTCTTCCTGTCTGCGATCATTCAGGCATTGTTTCAGCAATTGGCATCTAGCACAATCAAGTACTTGGCCAGTCGGGAGAAAGTCGAAAGTCATTTTGACAAGTTACAATCCTATTTGTCAATTATTCAAGCAGTGCTGGAAGATGCTGAGGAGAAGCAGTTGACAAATAAACCTGTACAAGTATGGCTGGAGAGCCTCAGGGACTTGGCTTACGACTTGGAGGATATATTCGATGAGATTAACACTCAAGCTGCCATTAAAAAATCAAAGGGGATCCAACATAGTAGAGCCAGTACGGTGCGGAAATGGATCCCGACTTGTGGGAACTTTTCTCCTAGTGCAATAATATCTAATTATAAGATGATGCCCAAGATAAAGGGGGTGACAAATAGATTGCAGACCATAGTGAAGCAAAAGACGGAATTGGATCTCAAGGATAATTCAGGAGGTCAATCTAACCGATTTTCAGTAGCAAGGTTGGCTAGCACTTCTCTGGTGGATGCTCAGGTCTATGGAAGAGACGAGGACAAAGAAGCAATAATCAAAATGTTGCTAATGGATGAAGAATGCCATGAAAAAGTTTCAGTCATTCCAATAGTTGGAATGGGTGGTATTGGCAAAACCACTCTTGCACAGCTGGTCTATAATGATAGATATGTTAGGCAGAACTTTCATGCGTGGGCTTGGGTTTGTGTCTCTGAAGAATTTGATATAATGTCTATCACCGAGAAACTTTATGAGGCAGTAACTAAGGAGCCTTGCAATTCCAAGGCATTGGATGCACTTCAAGTGAGGCTAAAAGAGGAGTTAGGAAAGAGAAAGTTCCTCATTATTTTGGATGATGTTTGGAATGAAAACTATGTGAAATGGGACAATTTATGTCGCCCTTTTCAGTTGGGGACACGTGGGAGTAGAATTATTGTTACAACTCGTAATGAGAGTGTTGCGTCAGTCGTAGGATCCCCTCGAATGGCTTACCATATGAAGCTTTTGACTGATGATGATTGTTCATTACTGTTGGCTCAACATGCTGGGAGATCTTTCCATGAAAATGCGGAGTTGAAAGAAGTTGGTTTGGGACTGGTGAAGAAGTGTAAAGGCTTGCCTTTAGCAGCTAAGACACTAGGTGGCCTTTTACGTTCTAAAGAAACTAAGGAAGAGTGGTGTGATGTTTTATATAGTAAGATATGGGATTTACCCGACGAGGATATCCTTCCTGTTCTGAGATTAAGCTATCATCATCTTCCTCCTCATTTGAAGCATCTTTTTGCTTATTGCTCCATATTTCCAAAGGACTATAACTTTGAGAAGACTGAGTTGGTATGTTTGTGGATGGGAGAAGGCTTTCTGGAAAAACCAAACGAGAGGAAAACGAAGGAGGAGTTAGGCCTTGAGTACTTCAACGAGCTACTGTCGAGATCCCTTTTTCAACGTTTGAGTGATAGTGATGTAGATTTTGTTATGCACGATCTGATAAATGACTTGGCTCAATTTGTTGCTGGAGGGACATGCTATCGTCTGGATGAGAAAATGGATACTAATCAGGAGTACAAGATACCTCATAAAGCTCGTCATGGTTCATTTCTTCGTCATGAGTATGAAGTATTCAGAAAATTTAAGGCCTTCAGTGAAGTTCGAGGCTTAAGGACATTCTTACCATGGCCTGTCCAAAATTCACTTGTTTGCCCTCCTTTCTTCTTATCAAACAAGATCTTGTCTGAACTGATACCTGAATTACTCAGCTTGAGAGTACTATCTCTAAGTGGCTATTCCATCACAGAGGTGCCGAGTTCAATCTGCAACTTGATACGGTTAAGGTATCTCAATCTATCTGGGACTTCAATTGTTACTTTGCCTGAGACTTTAGGTGATATCTACAATTTGCAAACTTTGTCTTTACGTAACTGTCGTTGTATATGTAAGTTACCTTCAACTTTGGGGAAGCTGTCTAACTTGAGGCATCTGGATAACTCCAACACTGATCAACTGAAAGATATGCCTGTTGAGATTGGTAAACTGAGAAACCTTCAGACATTACCACAAATTGTTTTGAGCAAAGAGGGCGGCTTGGGATTAAGAGATTTGAGGGGTTTAAAGAATTTGAGGGGATCACTTTCAATTTTGGAATTGCAGAATGTGACAAACATCGAGGATGTAAAGGAGGCGAGTCTATCCACACACGAACTTGATGAATTACAACTGACTTGGGGTAGTGACACAGACCATACCCATGACGAAAGTGCAGAAGAAGAAGTGATGGACTTTCTACATCCTCATGAAAACTTGAGAAGTCTCAAGATTTCATGCTATGGAGGAGTTAGTTTCCCACATTGGATAGGGATCCTTTGTTTCGCAAATTATCCAGTATTAGCATCCTCAGCTGTTTGGCATGCAAATATTTACCACCATTGGGACAGCTTCTGGAGCTTAAACACCTGCATATAGGAAGCATGCCAAAATTAAAATAATCTCAACTGAGTTCTATGGGAGTGGTGGTGTGGTTCCATTTCCAAAACTTGAGACTCTAAGATTTGATCACATGCCAGAATGGGAGAAATGGGATGCTTCTGCTGATGGCGAGGACATTAATTTCCCACAACTTCTTCAGCTTACTATGTCCAGATGCAGCAAATTAGCCTCTGTTACTCCATTGAACTTTCCTATGCTTCATGGGTTGGATCTTCAGGAGTGTAGCAAGGTTTTGTTAGAAAGTTTCTCTAATCTCGATTCCTTAAGGTCCTTGAAGGTTGAGGCAATCACAGGGCTCTCATATCTACCGAGGGAACTTACCCAGTCCTTAACAACACTTGAAGTTTTAGAGTGCTCTAGCTGCAATGAGCTGATTTCACTATGGCCAGACTCGACTTCACTCGAAAATCTTATCCACCTGAAGCGCCTAGTCATTGCAGATTGTAAGCAGCTTGTAGCCATGGGAGAAGGCGAGAAGCAGTTTCCCTGCAAACTCGAAGTTCTTGAAGTCTTTGCTGTGCGAATTTGATTTCCCTTCCTAATGATTTGAGTTATCTTTCCTCGCTGAGAGAGGTTATTATAAAGAATTGTCTTAACTTCATCAGCTTCCCTGAGCGTGGCCTCCCCCCATGCTTAAACGTCTTGAGATCCTCAGTTGCAATGCAGTGGAGTCACTGCCCAGTGACATGTCTGATCTTGAAAGGTTGGAGATTAAGGAGTGCTCATCCCTGAAAACCTGGGCTAGAGGTAGTTTCCCAGTTTCTTTAAAGAAACTCGCGATCAAAAATTGCACCCAACTCGAGCCTGTTTCAGAGCTGATGTTTCCCCACGATAGCAACATGATGCTGGAAGATCTTAGTCTATGGACTTACCCTAACTTCAGTAATCTGCTTCAGCGATTGCATGTGTTTTCACATCTTGTTGAGATAAAGCTATCTAATTGTTATGATCTAAGGCATTTCCCTGAACAAGGCTTGCCACCAAACCTGAGGGCACTTTCTATTGAAGATTGTGTGAATCTCAAGTCCTTGCCAGCAAAGATTCGGAGCATGAAATCCCTTGTATCACTCGAGTTACGAAGCTGTCACAGGCTTGATAATTTTCCAAAATTTGATTTACCTCCGAACTTATCTTCACTCAGGATATGGGATTCTAAGAGATTGAAGCCCTTGACGCAGTGGGGCCTGCACAGGCTCACTTCTCTGAGAGAGTTCTCCATCTGTGGTGGGTTCAAAGAGCTCGAGCTACTTGGTGAAAGCGATGGTCTCTTCCTCCTTCTCTTATAAAATTTTCCAGTTGCTAGATTCCCCAAGCTCACTTCTCTGAATGAAGTGCTTGAAAAACTTACCTCACTGCGGTATCTATCTATCATGAACTGCGAGAATCTCAATGTCCTGCCTAGCGAAGGTCTGCTTGAACAGCTATGGCATCTGGAAATAAGCGAGTGCGCACTTCTGAAGCCACGGTGTGCGAGGGAGAAAGGCGATTATTGGACGAAGATAGCTGGAATTCCTTGTGTGGAGATCGATGGAACGTACGTTTATAAAAAAACTTCAGTTTGAGTTACTCTGGCAGCAACTTCTTGAGGATGATGAGAGTAAGTGTTTGAATACATGTCTAAAGTTGTCTTTATCACATTTTCAGCTCTAAATACTTAATATAAAGTTTTTCCAACTCTTGCAGAATTTGAAGGCTTCCTTTTGTTTTAACAGGATTCTGAGGATGGGTGAAGGTCTATCCATGAGAGATGAATTCCATAATTCAACAAGAAGTCAGCCATAATAGATACATTCTAAACATTTATACATTAGTACTAACATGATTAGTCCTTTTTGTGAGGCATTTTGATATTTTTGCTATGATGTCCTTTTTTTTGGATTTATGTTTCATGAGAATTGTTTGAGCATCATCAGCAACTAGAATCACTGATATTTGATGCATCAGTGAGCTTTATTTTGTATTTATGTTTTTCTAGTTCTTTTTGGGTAGAGCAGATATTTGATATTATGCATGATGTCCTTTTTTGGATTTGCAAAATCTACTAGTATTGAGTGAAGAAGAGATGATTCTGACTACCGTTATCAGAACCCTTTTTGTATTCTTCAATCCAACTGTTATGGAATCGATACGAAAACCTCAATCGATTTTTCTGCACGAGCTTACAGAAAAAACGAGCAGAGTTCTAAGAGATTAAGACATATAATAGCATATAATCTTGAAGAATCAATTACAAATAGAAATTGGCAATGCTATGTAAATAGGAATCCATCACAGAGATTTCATAATTTTTAATGAATGAAACATTTCCATATTAGTTCAGAGCATCATCCACTCCACCAAATAAGGTAAGTCTGAAGTTGAAAGTAAAGCAAATTCCTGTTTCTGGTTATAGCCTGTTATTTTCATGCAATCCAAAAAGCAAACCCACCTCGAGAAAAATAACAAAACGAATTTCACAGGGAGAAAAATTGATTCCCAGCTTAATAATAAATTTGCTCCAAAACAGAACATAATGAAGAAACAGCCCTGAGATGAGATTTGTACATCAAGGTCATCAGTCGAGAAATCAGGCTTCTGCTGCTTCTATTCACGCGCCCTCTGTATTCCGATCCATCTTGCATAATCCACCCACCTGCAACCATAAGAAATGTTAATTTTGCATTTTGTAATTTTCTAATACTGTAGTAGTAATTTTGGAGTGACGTGGTAGATTCTCACATTAATGATCCCAGAAATGTATTGCCGGTTCTCACAGCAAAGCAGAGTGCACTAAGTACGAGCTTATGTTCGTGTAGCAATGGTTCCAGAATCCGTTGCTCGATAACGCCAGCAAGTACCTGGTACCTGGATACATCATGGTACAGTATCATATGAATGAGCTGATTTCCTCAAATGATGAGCTTAAAAAAAAAACCCCGGAAAGAATCAAATGCTGCAAAATTATGAGAAAACTACATACCTTAGGTTACTTGATACCGACATATAAACCCCATATGCAGCACTTGTCGACAAAATAGGAATGTCTTCTGCTTCACCCGCGAAAGATTTATCGATAGCCTTTCGTGCCTTGATTAACACATTTGTGACACCTGTCCCGATCTGTAACAGACAAACAGCATAAAGGTCAAAGATAAGGGGATCATGTGTGTTGTAGAATCTATGTATATTTAGGTTGTCTCGTATATCTCTACTTAGTTTAGCATAATTAAGCATATGAAGAACTTTGCATCAGGTGAAAGTCGACTTACCAATGATGCACTGGTCCCAACTACAAATAGCTTCGCACCGTTCCTCTGCAAGGAAAATGAGAGACACTCAGATTTATCTAATTCGTAGTCGAAAGAAGTAGTTATTGAACTATAAATCAAAACTTCATCACTTACCACGATCGCTCCCATTCTTTGTAGGAACGAATAGGAGGTACCAGCCAAGGCAACCTGCATCAGCATCACGAGTTAGTAAATTCATTCCTAATCTTGCTTCAATTAACCCCTTTAGAAGATATTTTAATGTCGAAGATAACCTGGAATGCATTATCAGGGCAGCCATAGAAGAACTTATTGAGACCTCCAGCTGTAACAGCTAGGGCTGGTCGAAGAGAAACAGTGGGTGCAGGTAGCCACACAAGCATGAAATCTGCAATAATGGCCATTACCTAAGGCCATAGATGATAGGAGAATATGAGAAAAGTAGCCCGTGAAAAGGAAATAACGCATATGAGAAGGGAAATGCATTGATCAAATGAACCAACTTCCTATAAGTCAGGCATAATAGAATGAACAGCTACACATGTAAGTTAGCAAAATCAGACTGATATAAGTTTGAAAATCACATACAAATGATGAGGATAAATATAACAAAAAAAATATTTATCATTTACGCTGCAAATTTGCATTTCACGTCTTATAACAGAGAATGACATGCTGCACCTAGCAACTTTAATCAAACGGAAATGTAAGAGAAAAAATCATTGTTGGATGCAGTATTACAGATATATCAACTTTCTTTACATCTTAATCATCCCATAATTCCTATTAGACACCAGATATCATATCACAACTTACAGAAACACGAGACATTGCACAAATAAATTTAATTACTCATCTTGCAATATCAAGGAATATGCTCTTCTAGATACTACTCAGTTTCTTGTCTTTCTACCCCTTCAGGCTTTAACTATCAAGAATCTGTTATATCTTATTACTTAGTTAATCTGGCACTATAGCCTAATTCTTGCTTCCATGGCCAGTTTCTTAATTTTTATTTTACTTATTTCTGTTATTTTCTTTCAGTTTACTAGATTATGTTGATGCAATTTTCTGAAGCTATCTGTTTTGAATTAATCAATATTGTCTAACTTACATTTTCTGAAGTTTACTAGATTAGCTTCTAGACTTAATACATGAAAATGCATCCTACTTCTTTTGCCATCATAGTACTAATTGATCAATTGACAAACCTTCAAATCACTCTATTTGAATACAGGCAGGCAGACAGCAAGCATCAATTTTCTGGTTTATCAGATAATGGAATACATGTGACTTTGTATGAGCATTCATAATGGTAAAACTGAAAACAAATGTACCTTATACAAATTCAGTCCTGAAAGAAGAGTTATCTACTCAAACCTTGGCTGGGAAGAAGACGACATCTAATTTATATATACAAAGTTGGGAGCAAAAGTTTAAACTCATTTGGAAGATGATCTTGTAGCAAGCCTGTGATTAATTCTTTGAACTGGCGAGGAGGATGGACATATTTTTTCTCAATACATTGAGGTTTGATACTATAAGCCTAGTTGTGAGCTTCCTTAACTCATAAGGAAACCCTGGCATGCTTGTCTTCATTGTATAATATACAAGCACCTAATGGAATACCAAGTATATTACTTCCACTAGAATCCAAAAAAAGTCCGGTCTTCTTGAAAGATGTTTGTATTCAGTTCCGACTTTTCCTAAACTTTTATAAGTATATACAGATTCATTATTTTGCCTGCCTCCAAAAAAGTTACCTAACTACAAGGAAATCAGTTTTCCTGGTCATTCATGTTCTCTATTAAAGCTAGAAATATTTTTGATTAATAGCTTACAGTATTTTGCAGTCTGTAACTAGACAGCATTCCATCTCATTGCCAGAAGGCCATAACAGTTGACACTATATTGAAATAATTTTCTGCTCTTTCATTTGACAGACTATTTTCATAGACAATGAAGGTTCATTAGCCAATACTATGATGAGAAAAGTATATATACATTTCATCAAAACAATCCAATTTTTAAGAACGCATCATAGTATGTCAGTGGCAGATAGATGGATTGATTAAGCATTACAAGTTAAAAAATAATTTGGTTAATCATAAACCATTTCTCAACTACATGAGAAAAACCATACCACATCAGCACAGACGAAATCTAGCTCCTTGGTGAAATTTTCTCGACGCTTCTCCAGCTCTGCAGCAGTCTAGCACACAGAAATACATGTTTTAATGGATTAAGAGCAAGATTGTACAATAGCCAAAGACACGTGAGCACAAACTAAATGCAAAAGAAAAGGTTAGCAACCAAAAATCAAAAGGGTAACTAGGAAAGCATAACTTTTTTGAAGTACTACCATTTGGTGTCTCATCAACCAATCTTGGGATTCTTTAAAACCCCTCACTAACATTGAAAGATAAAACATATACTTTGTCTATATACACTAAAGAAAACTTCATTCCCTTTCACCAAATTTATGGCCATTACCATCAGATTATAAAAAAATTAGTAATTTCTAACAATTGCATATACTCAATTGACATAGTATGTCACCTTGATCTCCATTTCACTTATATAGAGAAAATTAATAGACTTTTGCAACAGATTACTATCAACCTAGATCAAATCAAGAAATTTTAATCCCATCCTCTAGTTTTTATCAGAACCAATTTTGATAAACTGTAGCATGCCATTTTTCCAGAACCCATCGTCCAGCCTAAAATAAAAAAGAAAAACGCAAGAATTTTCTGCAACAAAGTAACTTAATCCATCCTTGCAGCTACAAAACTATAGAGTGGGCTACAGAACCAAGATCATAGGGTCCCAATTCACCTAAGTACTATCGACATTTATTAGATATATTGATAGTGGAATAAACATTAATCAACCAAGCATTCTTCCCAAATCAAAGCAACTCAAACCTTGGTGAAAACCCCAACACCACACTCAATCCCAACTTTGGTCAAGAAAAGATCATCCGCGAGCAATCTTTCCTTAAACCCTCCAAATCGGAGCAACCAGCTGAGGAAAGGCGACTTCTCGAGATCGAAAAACCGACGAGCAATCGATCCCGGAATCCTTCCGGCTTCAATGGCGGCAGCCAAATCCTTGGGGATGCTATCTAGAGATCTGCCAGCCTCAGCCAATGCCACTGATCGCCTCAGCCTTGTTTCTCTTCCCCGCATCACCATCACCACCGTCTCCTCCTCCTCCTCCGCCGCCTCCAAGGCCACCGGAATCATCGCCTCCCCCGACGCTCGCGGCGAAGGATAGAAATGAGGGACGGCGAGGGGAGTGGAGAGAGCCAATGAGTTGCAGCGAAGAAGATGAGGAGAGAGAGAGTTTGAGGAATTGGGTAGTCGACGAATAGGTAAGGGAAGACGGAGAATGGTGGTGGTGGTGGCCATTTGGTGAGAAGGTGAGTTGCGGCGTGAGGCGTGAAAAAGCGGCGGTTGCCATCGAAAGTCTTGCTCGATCCTACGCTCTCTCTCTCTCTCCCTCGTGTGTGAGTGTGAGTGTTCTCGTCCGTTAGTGAGAGAGAGAGAGAGAGAGAGAGATAGGGAAATGGTGGCGGAGTGTATTGCAGTTGACTGACTGGAGAAGAGAGAGAGAGAGAAAGGAAAAGTGATGTGATTTGGACAATATTCAGAAAATCTCAGCCTCCAGTCCGAATTTGTTGTCACTACCCTTTTTTTTTGGTTCTTCTTTGAGTTTGAGTGATGATTCCATATTTCTATTCCATTCCACCTCGACTACTTTTATTATTTATTACTCCCTCTCTCGTTTACGATTTCTTAACACTCCGCCATTTCTTAACCCTTTTTATTTTAGAATGTACACCTTATATATACTTTATCATTTAACACTTTATTACTTTACATTTATCACTTTAACACTTTAATACTAATAAAAATAATAGATGGACCCATAATTATTATTACATTAACACTTTAACACTTTAATTTATTAATATATCATCAAAACATATTAAATTCTGTGCCCAGAATTTTGGGTTAATAAATCATGGACGGAGTACTACTAGTAGTAGTAGTATTTTTCTTTTCTTTTTGTAAAGGCTACTTTTTTAATTTCTCGAAAGGACAATGCATTTGTTTAATTGTCATTACAACAAAAGAATTAGTTTAATAATAAGTTGGTTCGCATTTTAACGTCATACGTCCACATCTTAAATAGTGATTATGAAAATTTTCATTTAAGAAAAAACAGAAAAAGGAAAGAGTATAACAGATACTAATCTATGACAAGTTTATGCTAAATTTGGTTACGTGGAGCGAGTGCAATCAAAGTAGAATTTTATAACGTAAATCCTTTAATCTTCATAATTACGTGAAGCCTAAACAAATCTCAGAAATTCTGAAACTGAATATCATTGAACACAAATAATAAAATATTGAGAGTTTACAATCTAATCTATTGGTTTCATGATTAGCTCGAACTAATATGTGATGGTCGGAGTGGAGGATTTGGTCGGAGCATAATCGGGGAAGGAAGAAGAGGACGGGAAATTAGGGTTTGCTTCTGATTTTGGAATGAAAGGAGGGAATTCGGGTGGTTCCAATGTTTTAAAACCCAGACCGGAGGTCGATCCGGCGAGGCTTTCGGGTCACGGTTCAATTGGTTGAACCGCTCGGGGTTGGACCGTTTTTTAATTATATTAATAAAGTAATAATAATATTAATAATAAATACATGATATATATAATAATAATAATAATTTCAGCATATAAAGTTAAAAATACATTGAAATCATAACCAAATAAATTTCTTCATTACATAAACTTAAATATCACATCTTAAATTTAATTTTTGCAATGATAAATCTTTAATTATATTTATTTTTATATTATATATTTGTATTTTCAATAGATAAATGAAAAAAAAAAATCATAATATTATATATATAATAATAAAAATTTACATGTATTAATAGATGTATAACGGAAATTAAAAGATTATTGTAAATTGGGAATAGCTGTTTTATTGCATTAAACATATAAGAATAATAAAATTTGTAATAAATACAAGTAGTGATGGTAGAGTAGATGGCAAGTTCTTTTTACTCTTGCTCCAAGAGTCAAGGGATGGACTCCCATCAGCCTCAAAATTAAATTTTGGGTAAAAAAATTTAACCGGTCGGTTCCTCAGAATTACTCCCGGTTTGCCGGTTCTTCTGGTTTTGACTAGTTCTACCCGGTTCTGGCGGTTCTATAGCGGTTCAAACTGACCACCGGTTTTTAAGCATGGACCGGACCGCTCTTATAACCGGTTCCCGGTCGAACCGGTCGGACCGGGCGGTCCGGTCTGGGTTTTAAAACACTGGTTCAAAGTGATAAGAGGAGGGACTAATCTCGTACGTCCACGTGTCAGCATTTGGATTGCGCGAGCTGGAGAAGAAAAGTGTTTATGTTTTTATTTTGCAAAATGCGTTTTATGTACTTTCCTATTTTCTTGTTGCCTAAGTTGCACTTTGGGGTATTTAGCTTAGCTTATTTTCTAAGCTAAAGTATGAATGAAGTATCTTTTCTCTCTCTCTCTCTCTCTGTTCCATTGAGCTAGCTGCTACTGTTCATACAATTTATATACATTACATTACACAACACCAAATATACAATATATTGCCGTAGCAATCGGTACAATTGGTATCAACCAGTCGCTTCCATGGCCGAACACACATGCTTCAAGGACCTGCAAGAAGCCTCAGAAACGATTAGATCAAGTTATTTTATCTGAATCTATGAAAAAGGTTGCTGCAAAACATAAAACTCAAGAGCCATTGCAAGTATGGACCAGAAATTTGAGCATATTACGAATACTCTAGCGGAACTTCAGCTACAATTGCTTAATATGGGTTCTAATTTTGGGGCTGTAAATGATTCTTTATTGAGGAATTTGGTTCTCCATCTGGGGCAGATCTGGTACTCTTTCTAATTTTGTTCACACCCCTGTACCTCGAGTTGATTTTCCCCATTTTGATGGTGTAAACCCTAGAGCATGGATTATCAAATGTAACAACTATTTTAAACTTATGCCTTCAATTCCTAACAAACACACAGAAAGTTCACTTGGCTTCTATACATTTGAGGGTAAAGCTTTATCCTGGTTTCAAAACCTTAATTTGGGAGAAATGATAATCACTTGGAAGCAATTTTTGGAGGTAGGTTTCTACTCAGGATCTCATTGTTTCCAATATTATTGTGGAATTCAATAAGTTGAAAATGACTGGTACTTTGAAGATTATGTTGAGAGGTTTGATGAGTTGAGATCATGTCTAGTGATGGAGAATGCTAGCAAATTCTCAGAGGAGTACTTTATTGCTAGTTTCCTTAGTGGACTTGGTGAAGATTGAAGATCTTTTATTAGGATGTTTCATCCTAGAACTCTAGAACAGACTATTGACTTGGGCAAGCAACAGTTACATACCTTGGTAGCTATTGCAAAGAAAATGAAGCCTCCTACTAGGTCTTTTGTGGGTAACTCATCTGGATACAGAAGGACTGACTTACACCATGCTTCCAGTCCTGTTTCACCACCAGTGTCCAACTCTAATCCACCAAAAGCTTCCACAAACTTCTCACTTATGCTGAAATGGCTGCAAGAAGAGAGAAATGGCTATGTTATAATTGTGATGACAATTACTTTTCTGGTCATAGATATAAAGTTAGGGTGCTTTATTTGTTCATGATAGAGGAGGAAGAAATGTTGTATTCTCAGGAGATTAATGATGTACAAGCTACCCAAGATGACACAGTTCCTGAAATGGAGGAGATGCAAATGTCTATCAATGCTATGTTGGGAGAAGTTGGGTTAACTACCATGAGGGTAGTTGGGGAGGTAGGCAACCAACAGCTAAATATTCTCCTTGATATTGGCAGTACTTTGAGTTTCTTACAGGAAGATATCGCCAAGAAGTTGGGTTGTACTATTCAGCATGACAACCCATTAATGGTGAGAGTGGCTAATGGACAAAAGTTGATAAGTACTAAGAGAGTTACTGACTTCAAATGGCAGGTTTAGGGACATGAATTTCATTAATCTCCTAGGCTTTTGAAAAAAAAAGGGTTGTGATATGATATTGGGTGGGGATTGGTTACTATTTTGTACCCCTATTGAGCTAGACTACACTACATGAGTATTACAGTAACTCTTAAGGGAGAAAGAGTTAGGCTAAATGCACTCACTAATGTTATTAATTGCACTCTAGTCACATGCCAGTGTCTAAGCAGTCTTATTCATTAAGAATTGAATTCTATAGAAGAGATTTTTCTTCTTAATGAGGGAAACCAGTTGGGAACAGACTCATCTTCAGATTTGGAACCATTGCTGCAGGAGTTTGCTAATGTATTTGCAGAACCTACTGGCTTACCACCAGTGAGGGGAGTTGAACACCATATTCACTAAAAAGTGGAAGCATTCCAAAACATCAGTACCCATACAAGACATCTCATAATCACAAGGATGCAATTGAAAAAATTGTCAGTGAAATGCTCAAGGATGGAATCATACAGCATAGCAGGAGTCATTTTGCCTCCCCAGTTATCTTGGTTAAGAAAAAGGATAAAACTTGGAGGATATGTGTAGATTATATGTATTTGAATTCTCTTATAGTTAAACATGATTACCCTATTCATGTTATTAATGAATTGTTGTATGAGTTATTTGGAGCAAAGTATTTTTTAAAATAGACCTCAAATCTAGGTATTTTCAAATTCTGGTGAAACCTAGTGACATGTATCTTATTGCCTTTAGCACTCATCATGGCCGTTTTGAATTCTTTGTTATGCCTTTTGGTGTTTGAGGAAGTTTGTTATGGGTCTTCTTTGATGATATTTTGGTGTATAGTAAATCTTGGGCAGATCATTAGATACACTTAAGGGAAGTTTTGGAATTGTTGAGGAAATATTCTTTATATGCTAAGCGGACTAAGTGTAGTTTTGGTCAAGAAAAAATTGAATATCTTGGTCACATTATTACCTATGAGTGAGTTTCTACTGATCGGATAAGAGTGCATGCATGGTTTTCTTGGCCTACTCCTAAAAATGTTAAGCAATTAAGGGGATTTCTGGGTTTAACTGGCTACTATAAGAAGTTTATCAGGAATTATGGAATATTGAGCAGCCCTCTCACTGTTCTTTTGAAGAAAGACAGTTTTCTATGGACCACCACAGGCAGACGGGGCTTTTCAAAATTTAAAGGAGGCTATGACTACAACTCCTATGTTGGCTTTACCTAATTTTTCTGTTCCTTTTGTTCTTGAGACTGATGCTAGTGGAAAAGGGATAGGGGCGGTTCTCATGCAGGATCAGAGGCCCATTGCTTTCCTCAGCAAGGCTTTGGGGGTAAGAAATCAAGCATTATCTATCTATGAAATGGAGTTTCTAGCTGTGATAGTTGTTGTTCAGAAATGGAGGACTTATTTTGTAACACCCTGGTTTTTTTAATGGGTCTCGATAACTTAGCGGATAACTAATAAATTTTGAATTGGGCCTAAATAGTTGGTTACTTCGTCTTACAAGATTAATAGTTTAATCCAAAGCCCAATTAGCTTTTTAGGAAATACATGGCCGAGATACATGAGTGCAATATTTTTTTTTAATGTCCAACTCTAATATTATTGATTAGTTAAATTAAATGATTAATTAGTTAGGACTTAGAAATTCTAATAGGCCAGAAGTGTTATTAGTTGGGCCTAGAATCTATCAGCATTCACCAAATTAATAAAGCCCAAATTGGATTAGATGGGCTAAGCTTGTAATTGTTTCGATTGACGGAATACTATACGGCTCTTGATTACATGGATAATAACACCCATTAGCCTTATTATACTCAATTTTATTTCCACCTATAGATAAACTACACATTCACCTCTGATCCCTTACTTCTTTCCCAGCTTCTTTACACGTCTTTTCTTCCAAACAGTGGAACATATGATATAGTTAATATATCTGGTTTTAGGATAAAAGCTCATCTATTTCGTACTCTCTCAAACCATAAGAACGAGTTTCATCCAAGAAGTTGCAGACAACCACCACCTCAAGTAAGTTTCTCTAGTTCCTTCCATTTATGTAAATCCCCAAAGCATAATTATACACTAATCCATCAGAGCAATTGATAGGATATGGCCTAGCTACTAGGCCCAAGCATC